>WAAG01026578.1:0-14075 GCA_013390105.1 Tichodroma muraria | reverse complement strand
TGTTAAAATAGCCAAGTACTAAAATGAGTGGGTTTATCCCATCAAAATCTTGGATTAGTTACCTAGTCCAACTGAATAATTGCTGTTCAGATTAATGAGGCAGTATCCTGGTATCTCCTCTGTAATTAAACACTTCTCTGGTTCAATGTAGTATTAAAGATGCACCAGACGTTGAAACCTCAGTGGTGAAATTTAAAACTGTTGAAATTGGAGAGGTCAGCTGTGAAATACGAATTCCTTTGCAGTATGGAAAATTCACTTGTACGGTCTGTTTCAAGAATAATTTTGCTTATATTGGGGATGCTGTATTTTTAAAAATATTTTTTTTTATTTTCTCATTTTTAAAAATGTATTTTTAATTATTTTTTTCTTATCTTTCTGCCATCTGAATTTGAGATTTTTTTTTTTCATTAATTTCTGAGAAANCATGTGCTTCTAATAATCGCTGACCCTTACTTCATGTGCTTTCCACAGGAAATGAATACAGCAGAAATTACTTTGACCCATTGATGGGTGAGGAAATCAACCCAAGGCAGTGTGGGATGGAGGTCAGTGAGGAAGGTGAGGCAGAATTAAGTATGTAATTTTGGTGTCAGAATATTCTTTTCCATTCATGAAAATGAGGTGTCAGAGATCACATATGCAGTTCTATTTAAATATTGAGGTTTACAATTTAAATTCTAGGCCTTAACTGCTCTGAACACGATAAGCACTATACACAGACTTTGATCAAGGACGGTGAGTTAATGGGCAGGTAAAAATGAGGCTGTTCTGTAGTCACTCTGCTACTGTAGCAAAATGAAGCACGCTGCGAGAGCATTGTTTACACCGTGTTCTTGATTAATGAAGTTAGTCCAGAGCTGAGCTCTAAGCCGTCGCTTTTTCACAATCCTGCTCCCCAAGTCCTCCTTGCAGAGCAATTTTATTACGGAGTTGAACGTGTGTTTGCCTAACAGAAGGAAACCCCAGAGTGCATAGAAGTGCATGAGGAGGCTTTTTGGTTTTCTTTTTTGCCAGTTTAGCAGAGATATTTAGCTTTGCTCTCTGTGGGCAAAAGCAACCAGTGGGAGGGTGTGGACAGAAGTTATGCATAGGTATAAGAAAGGTTAACCAGGAGGTATTGTCTAGCAGAGGAAATTCTCCTCTGCTGTCATGGCTTTTAGATAAAAAAGGGTGGGAACGGGCCTGCCTGAATTTGCGTGGGCTTAAGTAGAGAACATCGTCACGGTAATGAAGTGCTTAGCTATGCACTGAGCGCTTTGGCCCGGCTCCTGTTGTTAAGCACTAACAGGCCGATAGCACGCAAGAGCCGGCTCTCCCGTGCTACCTTGCTAGCTAGCCCTTTGCTTTTCTAAAGCCTGTGCTTAGCTGTACTGCAGGGACTCCCTAGATTCACAGCTGCAGCCAGATCTAAAGGAAGTTATTTATCCTAAAGGGTCTCAAAGCTGTTCACTTCTGAAAGTCATGAGAAACTTTGAACACATATGGAGGTTTTAAACCTTTGAGACAAAACCTTGTGTGACTGAAAAGAACAGGCTCTATTGCATATTAACTAATGAATTTCGGTGCTCTGAAATTCTTGAAGTTCAGTGTTCTGCGTGTGATGAAAAAAAAATCAAGGTTGAATCACATCTAATCTCAATAATTTCCCCATTCATTGTGTAGGATAACAGCGTAATGCCTTGGAAATCAACTTTTGACTCAGAGTTTTTAAAGGAAAGATTTTTTTCCTGTTAGTCCTACCTTGGTTAATCTTATGAAAAGACTTTATGAGTCATGGTCTGCTTCATAAGCAGAGATTGAAAAGTAGATTAGATCTGATTAGATAGATTAGTATCTGTGCATGTATGCCTGAAATCATCTATGGACAGAGCGGTGACATAAGGGTTATACAGAAATACAGTTCTCATTGGGAGGAAATGTTCTCTTGACTGTTGAAGAGGCTGAGAGATAAACTTAACCATAAATGTTGATTTTGTATTCTGCAGTGGGTATTATATTTATTGATTTATTTTAGAATTAGGAGCAGGTTCTTAGTTCATCACCTTCCAGGGTTTGGGGTAAAGAGATGGTTTTAGTCAATTGCATATCTTGCTAAGCCTGAGATCCATGTGTGAAGAGCTGCTTTTTGGTGGTCCTCCTTTTTTTTCCCTGGCAAAAATGTTACTCAAAGGTTGGGATAACGCTTGTTAGAGATCAAATAGCAACAGTACCAGACTCAGGTTGGCTGTGTGGACCTCTGTAGAACAGTTATAATGCTGTATTTACTCAAACTTCTGCAAAGAGCAAGACCTTTAGTTTACCTTGCAAGTTTACCTTGCAGATATTCAAAAAGTGCCTGGACATGGTTCTGGGCAACTTGTCTCTGTTTGAGTTGGGGGAACTGGGCTAGATGGACCCCAGAAGTACTACCTTAAGCAGTCTGATTTGTCAATACTTACAAACCTGGCTTGCTGTCTGGGTCCTTTCTCCTTGCAGAAGTGTTAAATTATTGGAAGTATATTTGTATGTAGTGGATGGATTTAAAAAAGTAAGAACTAAAGCTTGGTCCTGCATGGTCATACCCCTGATTGGAACCCATACTGGTCTACCTTTTCTTTCCAGCTAAAAGCTTGTCATGAGCAACAGTCAAAACCAGAAAAACATGAAGAAATTATGGTACACTTTGAAGTTACATTCTTAGAACTTTAGAGAGCCAGGCTCAATGCCCAAAGAGAATATCTGGTGAAAAGCAAATCTTCAGCCACTAACTATTCTTTAATGGGTTATTCTGTGAAAAGGAAGATACTGGCACTTATCTGTTCTGTTTTTGATAAATTTGATTTGTTCTAGAAGTTTGTATGAGTTCATAGTGCCCTGAGAGCAAACAAGGTCCCACTATGAATTTGCTTGCCCCTCTCGCCAAGGGAACATTTCAATGTTGCTGGCCAAAAGACATGTAAAAGATTCTGTACTTTCAGAAGAGGTTTGCAGAAGCTACTCCTTTCTTTGACAGACCAGTGTAACTGAAAAACTTGGCTCTGAAATTTCATAATATAAAAAAAAATTGTTCTTTGAGATTATATTAAGCACACTTAAAAAGAGCCACTCAAACTTGCATGTAGCTGTACTTCAATCCACCTGCCTTGTATACATTTCTTTGGTCTTCTGTCAGCATGTCTTCCCTGACAACTTAGAGAAGTCAGGGTCTGGGAGCTCTGGAGAGAAAATGGTCCCAATTGCTCATTTCTTCCTTGAATATAGAACCTGTAAGTAAATTTTTTTTTTTAGGTCTCATGGAAAAAGGAAAGTATGCATATCCTTTGCTTCTTTTTAAAATCTGCAGATATTAATGAAAATTTGAATAACTAACCAGCTACAAATTCAAAATTCATAGAGTGTTGTAATGACTACTCATACTAGATAATGCGTTGGTCTTATGGACAGCAAGGTAAAATTTCTAATGAAGATCCAAAATCACGTTAGAATAAATTGGGTATTTGGATTTTCATTAAGAGTCAAGTAGAATTCATCTGTCAATTTGAATATAAACAGCCTTTTCAGCTACTCTATTAGCAGAATTTATAAGCCAGTTTCAGTCCATATCAACATATGATGTTGCCCACCATTTAAAAGTTTATGACTATATTTTTTATTTTGAATTGTCTTGCATCAAACAAGTGACTGTAATTTTATTCTGAGCTATGAAACTAGCACTGTAAAAACTATCTTCAAATGTCAAAGGACTTTCTAACTTTTGTATTTTTATATCTTTACTTTTCATTTAAAATAGTATTTCCTGAAATACTAATGGAAGAAACTATAATTGTTTCACTGTTGCTTTTTTAAGATCCTGTGAAATTTGATGAGCAAATCCTGTACTCTAAACTGATGAAGCTTTTAGATGAAGAAAACAAGATGCTGGACTTCCAAGGTAAATAACAAAGTCAATTGCATAAAGAAAAATAAAACTCTTTTGAGTCTGCATGTGGGGGGGAGGAGAGAGGGTAATCCATCCCCTTGAACTCAGAAGTCAAAGGGATGATGATTTTAATGCAATTCTGTAAGGTCTTTTTCTCCAAATGTTTTTGTTTTGTGTCATGTTTATGTGGTTTTAACTGTAACTTAAGTGGTGTGCTTTCTCTAGATTGCTTCACTGCATGTTGAGTTCCACACTTAGGAAAGAAGACTGGAAATATCATTGCTTATGTGCTCAAGTCTAGAAATCGAATTCCTTATTTAAGCTGATAAATAGGTGGACAATTTGTCTGATGCATGGGTCACGTGACACTGTTTCAGGTTACCTATACAAGGATTTACACTAACAGATGAGTAAGAGAGTGTTTTCTGTGGCTTTGTTGGAAAATACAAATTGATGTTCCATCTACAGTAAAACCAATGAAGTATATGAGAAGAGATTTCTTCACCTTAAGTGAAGAGCCTTACTTTGGTTTCACTTATTTTTACAGGCATTACCTAAACCTGGTTGATTCACTAGACCTTTACCATCACAGCCTTTACACAAAGCCCATGTCTGCTGCTCTCCTCTGGTTCATCCTAGGAGAAGCGATGTTTGTACAAGCCTAGATCAGAGCTGCCCTTGTATTTTTTGCCTATTTACCCTCTCCTTTTTCAGCAGATGTATTTTGTGCAAAATTGTTTTGTGTCCTTGCTATCTGTATGAGGCTTCCTGCTGTATTTCAGCAATGCACGGGCCCACTCTGACAGAGAGACAGAGCAGGCGGTTGCCTACGGCGCTGGAGCTCCAGGAGCTGCAACTTGTTTTATGACTATTTCGTTTATAAGCAGCTTTGTTCTAGAAAAGGCAACTATTTTCATTTGCCTAGGGTTGCAAAATCTCTTGAACTGGCACTGGTCATATCAGTAACATCTTTGAAACCCATTTTATCTCATTTTAAATGCAAGGGGAGAAGAGGTGCAACCATCACAACTAAATTCATGCAGATAGTTTAAGCAAAGACCTTTAACAGGTTATTAGCAAGATCTCAATTGTTCTATGTAAATGTCAATTCTGGGGCAAGCAAATTCATCAGCATGTGTGTCTCACACTCCGCATCAGAGCCCCCTGTGTAGGCATGAGAGCAGCAAATGGGGGACGCACTGCAGGCCACTGCTGTCGTGTGTCTCAAGCTGTGCCTCGGTGCTTTTATTTCTGAAATGTGCCATGATGGGCATCAGAGCTAGTCCTGTGGGTGAAGCTGCACACCATTCTAGCTGAATTTATTACTTTTCTCTGCTTGCACGAAGCAAATCCAGAAAAGAGAGGTTTTCCTGGGGAGGTGAAGCTTGTGCAGTTTCCACCTCTGTGCATATATCAGGGTGTATTTATTTCTGCCTGTGTTTCTCCCTCCCAGTATTTGAACTAGTTGGTCACTTCCAACCCTTTTTGTTTTTTTTTAACAGGGAGCAAGTCTCACAGGTATGACTTCCCTACCAGTTTTATGGAAGTGGGCAGTTGAGCAGAGCAGACAAGCATTATTAATGTCTCCACCGAGGGGAAAGCTAATATGGGAATTTGACCCTTATTAGCATCAGAAAAACCATAGAAAACTAGGATTCATTTGGTTCCACTCTTACAGAACTATTTGATTTCTTCATTTGGCCACTGAGCTGAAAAATCACGTAGTCGTACAGTCCTAATTAATAGATGATCCCCAAAGGAAAGAAAAGAACATGGCTCAGAATTTATATAATTGTATATTTAAAGCATTTTGTCACTGAGTAACCTGTTGGTCACTCTTGTGGTATGTGTTATTTCATATTATAAGGCAACTTAAAAGGCAACATTGGTTGTTTGTTTTTAAAGATATAGACTGCATATTTTTACCTTGTGTTTTTGTCAATATAAGATTTTGATCCATTGAAATTTTAAATGATACATGAGTGCCATAAAACGTTATTTCTATTATATTGTTCTTTGGCAAGAACCAAAAAAAATTGAAGTGCCAAGTTTTGCAGAATTTTAGTTGTCTGAAACTGGTGCATGAGTCTTCAGCACTGAATGTTTTTAGATGCAATTTGTACACGGTTTTCTAGACCAGGTAGCCGAAATTATTTTTCTGTATGGAGTTTGTTGCAACTTTATGCATCAAACCCATCCTGAAGTGTAGTCTGCTGCAGAATATGCCCTTTAAATTATCATCTCAGTATGTAAACTGCTGCTATCTGATGGACAAATACTGAAGTAAATGAAGTCACAAGCCATCAAACTAATACCAGAGAGATCGTTTTACCACAGCATCTGCAAATACAGCAAGTGATTTAAGCTACAGGGAATGCAGGATTAGATACATCCAAAGCAATGAAAACTTTTGGTGCCCATGCTAACAACTTCAAACAGCAAGTTTTTAATTAGTTTATCAATCCATTAATGAATTTTCAGCCATTTTATCCTCTGTGTACAAAGCAGTAGAATTTTTGACACTGGCTGCTTTTATAGAGTGAGGACAAAAGGTTGCTTTTCTTTTGGTCGAGTATTGCTCTGGGGCATCACCTCAATCCTCCAACCTGTGGATTAGTTCAAGCAAGGACCAACCTGATGCTGGCCAAGTCTAAGAAGCTTCTTTGCAAAGTCACTGTGGAAGGAATAGAGCCACTGAACTAACCCTGCTCTCTCCTTGTTTCCATTTCAGGCAAATGACCAACTGTGCTTAAATAAGCATATGCATCTTTTAATCAAATATTTTTCAAATCTAAATTGTAATTTATCGCTCTGTTTTTCTGAGTTGCTTCCTTTGAAAAGGATTTTTGAAAATGCTGTCTCTTTCCTTTTGCTCTTTTTTGACAAAACTTGTGCTAAAGAGTCCAATGTCTTCCACTGTCTTCCACCAAATTGAGTTCACTGGATATGATTCCTCACAAAAATAAGAAATACAAAAAAGAAAAAGTATATTTTGATGGATTGCTTCACGTTTATCTTTCTGAACCAAATGGTTTTATTTCCTTTTTGACTATTGCTCTACCCTGAGACAGGAATCTACTGAATTCACAGGATGTAAACTTGCAGTGCTCCTGTGAAAGCAGTAAAGCAACTGATTTATACCAGCTGAGCATATGACCCGTTGTGTACAGCACAGCACCAAGGGGAACAAATGATGCTTCGTCTTCTGCTTTTGGCAATGTTTCTTTTTCCTGTGCTTCCTGGGTTTTCTCTCTCCTAGCCAAACCCTTAATGTTACAGTAAATTTCAATGTAAATATTGTTTTGTTTTTGCAGTTAATAGTTGTAGGTCAAATCACTTTTCATTAGGTTTGTAAAGTGCTACATGAAGAGATGCGTACCCTAAGGTAATGGTTTGAGTTGTTTATATCTACTGTACATTTCCCCCAACATGATTTTGAATTGTATCCTGTTGTAATTAAATAGAAAACCCACCCTACTTCCTGTGTGTTGGTGGCACTGAGGTGATTTAAGTACTCGGGAGGCTCAACAATTAAAGTCATTAAACAATGAGCAGTGAGCAAAACTGGAAATGTTAATAGCCTTAGTTTTATCTTTCCTTTTCTGGTCTTCATTAGAGAATGAAAGACTTCAAAGGAGAGTGAGGAAAAAACCCCTCTCTTTTAACTGCTTTCATGTTGTAGATGGACAAAGAGGCAAATAACTAGATATGGCAATTTCTTTAAGAGAGAGGCACAGAGAACTATAAAAGCTTACACACAGAAATATGAAGCAAGACAGATAGATGTGGTCAATCTGATATCTGTTATTTATTAGTGATCCTAATGTAGAGACATGAGCAAAAATAGTTGTCATTATTTATGACCCAAACTATTAGTTTAGTATTAGTACTGTAGTGCAGATATCAATGAGAGATCTAATTTTTTTTTTAATGTAGCATGATCAATTAAACTGAAAAAAAGACAGTTTCTCTTTAAAGCTGACTTCATGAATGGGATTTATTTTTATTTATGTGGTGCATGTACCCTTTGGTTCTGCTTATGTCACTGCAATGAAATCAGGGGAATGATGCAGGTGAGAGCCGAAGTGGACCAAATTAATTAGGCAGGACCTGCACACATACTCTGAGGGGAAGGAATCCAATCATTTGGGGTGGCTTGAAAGGAAGATGAAATGCTTCATGTGGCTTCACCTAAAACTCCCATTCAATTGCAGTTATTACTCTTCCTCAGGAAGGAATGACAAAGTTGTTCCTAATCCCAGTCCCTTCAAGATTAGCAGGCGAGCAAAGTGCCAGTGGAAATGTAGATCATGCCTTTTAAAAAGTACCTAAGGAACAAGCTGCACGTGATAAATTTGTACCTGAATTCAGATGTTGCACTTGAGGACAGTTTTCCTGGTACTGGCACTTGGCACCTGTCAGTTGTGTTACTGATGCTACCTCATACTGAAAATGTTGGTGGGCCAAACATATTAACTGAGAAGGTAGCAACCAGTGTATGAACTCCCATTTGCTGAGGCAGAATCTGCCACTTTTGTTTCGAGCAGCCCGTGTCGTCAGTGAAGATTTTCCGGACCCTGCAATGCCTGTCAGCTCCAGTAAGGCATGCGACCTTCACAGGGAGCTTGAAGATGAAGAGATTCCTTCATATATCGAACAGTTTGAGAGAGATGTTCAGGATGACATAATTCTGCTTGGCAGCTTTTCACTGGAACAGGTCAGAGTTAAGAACTATAAGACAATTTTATCGCTTGCTTCATAACATGATGCTGACTTGTTAACCTTGTACACCCCAATTCTATTTCTGTGCCTGGTGATGCTGATATTGAAAGAGGAAAGGATAACCATTTTCGTTGGCATGCTTTATGTGACTGGCACTTCACTAAGCTAACAGCAGGGCCTTTATCTTTGTCTCCATTTCAATGTGAATAAAAATAGATTGCCTTCATGGCTTCTTTCCTAAATAGTGGAGGATCTCTGACTGCTATGTAGTAATATTGCAATTGAGTTTCAATCAAGAGACTAAGTCTAGGACATCTCTCTCTGCCACATTTAACAGAGGCTGATTCATCAGTGAGCAAGTTCAGATTGGAGCCCAGGGAGGATTTATGTAGCAATGTTCATTGTACAGAGCGTAAGATTATTTCCCCATTATAAATCTGTTATGTTTGTCAGGGTGGCAAAGCTTTCTAAGGTTTTCTTTTTGTCATTTATAGCATAGAGACAGGTTCTGGTTCGTGTTGATGAAGTCACAAGTTTGCAGGGCTGAAATGATACTTGTGGACACCTAATGACCATTTATCCCTTTGAAAAATCTCATACTAAGACTAGAGGACGGGAAAAGAGATTAATTGATGAATCTATCATTTTTAATTAGCAACATGAGAACAGCGCACTGGCTCTGATGGGCTTAAAATAGGTTATCCAGTGACTGATGGTGATCTGAGCTTTCTTTCATTTTCAGGGGAAGTTTTTAGATTTTTTTTTTTCCCACTGCAGGGCTAAACCTTATCATTGTCTTCTGCATGATGGTAAGGGACACAATTCTCTTCCTTACTGCTTTCCTCTAAATCCTATAGCTATATTTCATTCCTTGTGACTTTTTTTTATAGCTGTATGCATCATGCATGGAATGTGGTATGGGTAACACTGTTCAGAGAATGTGAGATGGAAGGGAACTGTGAGGGAAAAGGACTCGGATGGTACTAAGAACCTCATCTGCCTCAAGGGATTGACAGAAAATGAACCTGGGAATAGGTGAACAGAAAGTGCAGCACCTTTCCAGGAGTTTATAATGTGTCGAGAGTTTGCACTTTAACTATGTTTGGACTATCCTGATGCCCTCAAAGCTTCATGAGGCTCTGTGACATCTGAAGGAACATAATAGATGTGTCAAAACTTTGTTTACTCTCCCTCTAAACATGGTCACACAGCCGATCATTTTTCTTGGAATCTTTTTGGAGGTATTCAGCAGAGTTTATTTCCTAGACAGAAGCAATCTATCTGGTCACCCCAAAACTATATTCTGCTTTATAAATGACTACTATATATGTGAATTTACATGTAATACAGTACAACAGTGCTTTTCTTCCTTATACTAGTACAAAAGAAAGTAAATCCTCATTTAATGTGTTTGATTGAGCTGGTCTACCATGATTTTTCAGAGAGGGACTCATTCTTTACTTTGCAACAAAGAGGTCTTGAGTGCCCGTGTTTTCTGTCCATTCCTCTCTCACATCTCTAACTTCAGTTTTTTATGCCCTGTTAAGGAATTTAGTCCCATTGACAAGGTATTAGCTGTCACATCTGCATTCTGCAATACAGAGAGTAAGAAAAGAATCCCTGTAAAATCAGTATTGTCTTCAAGATCAGTGTTCTTTGCATCCATCCCTTCCTTGAAAGCCTACAGAAATGGTGTATTCAGTCCCCTTGAACAGAAAATGGAAGAGCTGACATTGGGAGTAGATGCTGCAAACATCATGCCATTGTACTGGTTTTGTGTGGACAAGTTTTGGTGGTGGTGGGGACAGCTACAGAGGTGGCTTCTGTGAGAAGCTGCCAGAAGCTTCCCCCATGTCTAGCAGCACTATTCCCTGGTGGCTTCAAGATGGACCAAACACTGGCCAAGGCTGGGCCAATTAGAAATGGTGGTAAAACTGCTTTGATAACATATTTAAATAGGGGGAAAAAAAAAAAGGCAAGCTGTTGCACAGTTGTAATTGTGGCCAGAGAAAAGCAGAGTGAGAATATGGTGAGGAACATCCCTGCAGACACCAGCCAGGGTCAGTGGAGAAGTGGAGAGGGAGGGGGGGAGGAGGTGCTCCCAATGGCAGAACAGAGCAGCCTGTTCCTGCAGCCTGTGGTGCAGCCCATGGTGAAGCAGCTGTGCCCCTGCAGCCCATGGAGGACCATGGGGATGCAGAGATCCACCCTCAGCCTGTGGAAGAGCCCACACCGGAGCAGGTGGATGCCTGAGAGGACACTGTGATCCTGTGGGAGGCCCATGCTGGGACATGGTCCTGGTGGCATCTGCAGACCTGTGGAGAGGAACCTGTGCTGGAGCAGGTTTCCTGGTAGGACTTATGATCACATGGGGGACTCACACGTTGTGAGTGCAGCTTGTCCTAGAAGGACTGCTTTGTGTGAAAGAGTGACGCTGGAGCAGTTTATGGAGAACAGTTGCCATGGGATGGATTCACGCTGAAGAAGTTCATGGAGAACTGTCTCCCATGGGAGGCACCCCAAGCTGGAGCAGTGGCAGGAACAACCTGTGATGGTCTGGAGGAAACCCCTATTCCCAGTCTCCCTGGGCTGGTGTGGGGGCAGGTAGAGCTGGGAAGGAAGGAGGGCTGGAAGGAAGGTGTTTTTAAGGCCTTATTTTATGTCTCATTATCCTGCCCTGGTTTTGTTAGTAAAAAATTCAATTAAGATTTCTAATTCTAGCCTGTTTTGTCAGCGATGGTCTTTAGTGAGCAGTCTCTCCTGGCCCTTATCTCAACCCATGAACCCTTCATTACATTTTCCCTCCCTTGTCCTTCTGCAGAGGGGGGAGTGAGAGAGCAGTTTGAAGGCATCCCGCCATTGTCAACTCACTACAGTCATATTGGTATTCAAAGACCTCTAGCAATAATGTGAGCATGCTAATTCTTATTTAATTGATCTTCTTTGTTCTTTAATGGACCTCTTTACTCTTTGATCCATGGGTACACCCCTGCAGCATTGCAATGTTGATCCTTTTACACAGCAGCTGCAGGTTCATTGTTAGACTTCTGCCATGGTCCTCAGAATCTGTTGGTGCCAACTTTGGGATGCTTCCAGCTGTTTTTGATTGAACGTATGTTTATTGGTTTGTAAAAGTCTTAAATTTTGTGTGGCATTTACTTCTTATTCAGTAGAAAAAACCCTTCCCTTCTCTCTGCAGGTTTAGTGAGTAGCAGATGTACTTTAGCCAGCATAATTTATGATTAGTTAATTTAATCTGCCATAATGACATAAAGTGAGCCTGAAACAAGCTTCTATCAATTTTGCCATTAGAGGTAGCATAATATTTTCAAATGTCTACAAAACTGAGTAATTAACCCTTGGGCTGAGTAAAGGAGTCTAACAGACATCTTCCTCACATTCCTTTGTTTTGACAAAATGAAAAAAAAATCATGGGAGCCTAAGGGTTAAAAACACCAGGTGAGAGTTTACAGTATGTGAGACTGGTTTTCTAAGTGAAGTTCTGAAACACACTTGAGTTACTGCTGTTCCTTTTTAGGCTGCCAAAAATTCTCTCCAATGAGGCACCTGATTTACGCTGGAGCGTTGCTGGAAGTGTTGGCATGAAAAGGATAGCTATGTATCAACTATCTATCCCTTAGTTTGTTGTTTTTCTTTGCTTTGTAGCATTGTGAAAAATGGGTGGCTTTTGTTTAGACAGCAGCTCAGTGCATGAGATCACCATGATTCAAAGCTCTTGAAAGGGCAGATGCATTTTTCAAAATAATATTTTTTGGAAAAAGGGTTTATGTTAGATTTTAGCTCTGGAACTTTAGGCTGTATTGTTTCTTACTTCATGTTCTGTTTTGTAAATGCAAAAACAGAGAGTTGAGGTTGGCAAGAAATGTGTAAGGGGAGATCTGGTAGATTCTTGTAAAGAAAGCATTAAGCAAATGTCAATGTTCTGTTAACAAATACATTAAAGAATATTAAATTTGGAGAGAAGTGCTGTTTTGTGTGACCTACCATGTAGACACAAGGATTTCAAAGGCCCCAATGACATTTGCTTTCAATAAAGAAAAATAACCTCTGTTGCAAGAAAATCAAAACTTGTGACTGTGCTGTGGTAGAAACTGAGGAGGTACAACCAAGGCTGGATATTCAGAGTGCCACAGAAAACCATTTGTCATGAGACAATGGAGGGACACATGCTTATGGGTGGAACTTGATCTTATAGGGCAGAGAAATATGCAAGGAAATACCTGAAATAAGGCTGACTTACCGTGTTTGCTTAGAGATGGGGTGCTCTCAAAACATGACAGACTGCTGAAGATGGAGCAAACAGTGGTGACTGGAGTGAGATTGCACTTGATGGGCTTTTGGCAACATAATCTTGCTATACACTAATTTAAATTCCATGGAAAAATACCAACACTAGAATTTTTAACTGTTTCTGAACTGAGACAATAAAAGTGACTACTCAGTTTTATGTAGGTTCTCTCAGAAAAAAAATAATAATGGGGTGAATGAAAGGATCAGTACTGCCCCACAAGCCATGAACATCTTTCCTGTTTTCCCATCTGCAACTTGGTTTGTATTCTTTACCAGGACTAATTTGTTCACTGCCTCCATTTCTCTCTACCAGTTTCAGCTGCTAGATTTACCCCTTTGTTCAGGGCATAGCACCTTGCAGGACTTGATCATCATCACTATACAATCAGTTTTGATCCATGACCTCAATGTGAATTCCTTAAGAGCCTCTGAATGTAAAGTGCAAGTTTTGTTCTTCGGTACCAGCAGTTGAGTTATAGTAGTAAGAAATGAGCTATTTGTTGCAGGTGGATAGTAATAAAATGTTGTCTTTCATCAAAAGATTTACCTTTTGGTTAAACAAAGGTTAATGCCTCAGGGTATTAGATCTAATACTCTTACAGGGTCATTATCATCACTGCTCTGACTCCTTGCCAAGTCACAGAGATCAATTTATATGATGATGGAGAGATCAGCTTTCCTTTCATTAACAGTGCATAGAACATGGGTAAAATTTGGTACTATGTAAGATGGTAAATTTACTCTCCAGTCATGAATTTAACCAGTGGGATCAGACCTCAGTGATATAAAACAACACCACACATTTGCTTGCATGTTCTACTCCATTGGATAATACTGTCATAAAGTCATATCACAGAATGGTTTAGGTTGGAAGAGACCTGCAAGGTTGTTTATGTCCTGATGGTACCTGCAGAAAGAACTCCCCTCATCAAAGCTTTAGCCTACTAAGCATTGTGCAGTCTGTTCAGAGTATAACCCTTGTGGGAATATATGCACCTAAGAAAAATGCAGAGTTGAAGGTGACTTTTCCTCAGCAGAAACTTACTTTTTGACATTTACCAAGGCTTTAAATGAGGGTCATGTGCAAATGGGTTGGGGTGAGGATTTGTTCCTTGTTTGTTTTTCCTTTTCCTTTTCCTTT
>WAAG01026575.1:4465-58221 GCA_013390105.1 Tichodroma muraria | reverse complement strand
AGAGAGTTAGTAGATTCTTCTTTCCACCCCTCGGTCTCATTAGGGTTAAATTAGTCCAGAGTGAACTCTACTCAGGAGAAGCCATCCCCGCCCGATTTTAGTGGCGTGATCTCTCGTGGCTCTGGGACAGCCCTGAGGAGCTCTCTCACCGACCATGCTGCAGGAGAAGGAAACTCGAATTCCATCAGCCAGATATCAGCAGCGTAGCTCATAGCTCGGCTCTGCGATCTTTTTTTCCCCTTTCCCGGTCGGCCCGGCCCACTCCCCCTCCCCCCCAGGCCCTGAGGACCGCGTGGAGGGGGAGAAGGGAGCGGCCAGCAGCAGCTGTTCCCTGTGTCCCAGCCGGAAACCAAGAGAGAGCTGGTTCCCGCATTCGCATTTAAAAGGTGTATTCGCAAAAGGCGTACCCACGCTTTCATTGGTTTTATCAAGTGTCAGTAATGTACATTGGCCAATCACGGCCAAACTACTACAAGGTACTAGATCCATATAAAATACTTACTATATAATTATTATATATAAAAAAGCTGCTGCCTTTTAATGAGGGCTGAAGGTGAGGCAGAGTGCTGCTAGGCACAGCCACCCTCCAAAACCAACACGGCATGTAGAAAAGAGCAGGAATAAAGGGCTGACACAGTCAGAAATAAAGGCTTCTGACTTATATTAAATCCCAGTGTTTGTTGACATGTAAAACTGAAATGAAACACATGCTTAAACTTTCCCCTGTGCCTCCCCCCAGAATCTGCCTCTCCTGTTCTCTTGGGAAGATTTTTTTTTCAGCTGTGACAGCAGCATATTTTCACTGGCACATGCAGAGATTTTTAATGCAGGCAGGACTGCATTAAACACAATGGTTTATTTCATCACAAGTGACCTCAGTGCATCACCTGAAATTTAACCATGTTTCTAATCTAAAATTGCTATTTTCCCCCTCAAATCTCCATGGAAAGTTTCTTCTTTCTCCCCTTTCTGTTTTGTTCTGTTGGGTGGCATTGGAAACACCTAAATGTATGGCTCAACAGATGTTTTATTTTCACAGCACAGTGATATTTTGGAAAGAAACCAAGAATAGCTAGAAGCAAGCCTTCCCTGGTTATATATTTACAAAATCATGATACACACAGTTTAATTAACAGGCTGGGCTAAATAAGATATCAGAGAGATCTGGAACTTGGCTCCAGAGGGCCAGACCTTTAGCTTGGAAAATGTTTTATCTCTTTTCATCTGGTGTATCCAGCATGTGGAAAGTGTAGTTTCTTCATTTGCAAAATGGCATAAGCATAGTTTATTACTGTTAAGGGTCTTGATAAATATTTTTTCTTCAGGACATGAATAGGGGATTTTAAGAGCAAATACAGTTTTGAGGTTACTTTTTGAATCCAAATTTTTTCTCATCTTAGGTTTCCTTGAGTATGTTATATTGAACAGAAGAATTCCTGCCCTACATTTCCATATCTTTCTTCTTTTCCACACGTATGGGAACTCATTCAGCCTCTGTACCAGCCACTGCTCTATTTAGAGATGCTTTACCGAGGGTGTTGGGTGGAGGAAAGGGTTAGCATTGAGAATGCACCAAAAAAAGCATAGAAAGGTATAAAACTTCAAGTATAAAATGTTCATATAGGGCAGCATAAAAACACTCAAAAATACAGTAGCAAAAGTTGGGAACAAAGCTTTCCTACTTTGTGGGCAGGCACGGCATAATTGTGGGTGCAGATGGAAATGCATAAATGAAGGAAATCTGGAAAGAAATGTAAATGCTCTGAGTTTAAATTTGAAATAGTTATCACATTATCTAAAAAAAGAGATTGAGGGACAACTTGCTAGAGTCAAAAGCTTTTGTGCATCTGTCAGAGAGAAGAAAACTGCAGCTGAATGATGCTGATGTGTGAATGGCAGGACCAAGGAGAGGTGTGGCAGACCAGGTGGATGTGATTCCTGCATATCCTGTAATCCCCAGGGGTTACATCTCTCAAGTCATCCTTTAAATTCAATTAAAGGTGTTACTTGACGTGGTTATGTTTCAGAAGGACTCTGGGAGGATCCATTTCTTCAGACCAGTAAATATAATAAAAATAACACCTGTAGAATATGTAAGAACTAATGAAGAATTCTCATCGTGCGTTTGCAGAAGGGTCACATTTCAAATCTGCCTGCATATTTCCTCTTCACTCATTTTCAGAAGGTAGTGAACATGGAGAGAGGGAAACCTCGAATTTTCAAGGTTTTGGTGAGCTTGCTCACCACGAGCCTCAGAAAAAGCCACCCTAAACTGTTGTGGGATGAGATGGCTCCTGTCGAGGATTAGTGGCTGCCTAGCAGGTAGGAAAGCAAGGGGTCAGATTTCACAGCATCGCAGAAGTCCCTCATGGATTTTCTGTGATCCCCGCTCTTGGACACTGAAAACGGGTCTGCAGAGGAGAGGAGGAAGGGCTGGGTTCTGAGCTTGGGTGCCTTTGTCACCAGAGGGGCTGCAGGGAGCAGGGGAAGAAGCCATGAGCAGCTGCAGAGGGTCTGGTGATCCTGGGTGGCTGAGCAGCACAGGAGCAGAGGAAGCTTCTGCTGCAGGGGCTAAGATAATGAATGCTCTTTCAGATGTATTTCTTCCTGCCCTGCACCAGGGGGGCAGCTTGCAAAATAACCTGAAGTCATTGCAGACTGTGTGGAGATCAGGGCTCAGAAGTGGTCAGGAAGGGAAATAAAGGGAGGAAGTTTCACAAGGAGAACAAATCAGCCCCATTGTTGTGTTGCTGCTGGGCCGTGTGGCGTGAGCATGTTCAGCAGGGGTGGCCGGTGTGCCTGCCTCGAGGGATGGACACGCCCTGCTGACGGTGCTGGGAGGTTGGCCAAGAGCATCTGAAGTGTGGAAAAGGTGCTGTGCAAGGAGGAGTTGGAACAAGTGGGACAGAACCTGGAAAAGCAGAGAGGAAGGGTTATCTGGGCGCTGTGTGCAGCTGCAGAGTTCATTGCCTCGGGCTGTTTGGGAAATGTGAGTGGTTTCAAGAGCCAATTAAACAAATGTGCAGAAGATAGCCATTGGTACAGCTGATGACACAGCTTTTGGGAAGCTGTGTGCATTTCCTGGAAGAAACATAATCATACTTTTGTTCATACTCGTGTGGTTTGTCTGTACTGGCTGTCGGGCCCTATAGGAGTCAGGTAAGGGCTGCTTGAGATGAGGATACTTGTTAGCATTTTTAGGGTAAATCTGCTGTGGGATGTGGAAATCAGGATTGCTGGGTGTTCTCTGCTGTGGCATTGCTGGCTGCAGCCCCTGGCAGACAGCAGCCTCTGGGATACCAGAGGAGCAGGATTTTCACACTCTCGTGTACTTTGCTGGTTAAGACCTGAGACCAGCAAGATAATTTGACAATAAAGGTTAAGTATAAGAGTGTGTGGACAGAATGTAATTCTCTGACTGCCTTGAAGATACCACATCCCTCACTTGTTCTCTGCACAGGATTAATTTACACTCAGAGGACTTGCTGTGTGGGCTTAACCTGCCAGCCAGTGCTGTACCCTACAGCTGTGTCAGGTTCTGGGTTTCAAGGAGACAGCTATTTGTTTAAGTATTTTTCTAGGTTTGGGGGATTTTTTTTTTATTTTTTTTTTGTCCTTTCTTTCCTCATGCTCTTAGCTGACACCTTGTGTTTTGTGTATGTGGCAAGCTTCTGACACCTTTGGAAAAGTACCTTTGTACTGACCACTGCCAGACAGAAGTGCACACAAATGGCCACTTGTGGGCTATCCTGTTTTGCCAGGCAGGAAGAGCAGATGCTTTCCTTCTCCACAACAGAGGTTTGGTGGCAGAATGCTTGAGAGGGACCCCATCTTAGGGCCTGCTTTTGCAAATAAAATAAAATCCTATCATGTGAAGCAGTAGTAATAATTAAGCTGAATTGAAGGTATCTTGAACAGAACAGAAGGTATCTTGAGATGTTGTGGCTCTGCTAAAACATGTTTGCAGAGCCTACTTTGCCAGCTTAAAAATCAAAGCAAACCAGCTGTTCACATCGCAGTAGCGTGTACAGTCAAAGATAATTTGAGCAGAAGGTGAGTTTTCCAGGTGCCTTTGAGTGACCTGGAAAGGAGAGGAGTTGTTGTGACTTGCTGGGCATCCTGTGTTGTGCACCACCACAAGGAGTGTCCCAGCAGGAACTTGCAGAGAGCTGTGAAGTTGTTTAACTGTACTGAACCTGCCGTCCTTCTGGATGATTCAAGTGTGAGAAGCAAAAGCTGATGGTTGCTTAGGAGTGCCTGCTATCACCTCCACCTCGAAACCCTTCAGGAGACGTTTTTGAAGTCAAAAGCAGGGCAGAGTCCTGCAGGGCCTGGAGCACAGAGCTCTGCTCTGAGGGTGGCAGGCTGCTGGGCACCTGCGACAGCGCTGAGGCTCTCTCCTCCCTGCACAGCAGGTCTCAGTCGAGTTTTTTGGGAGCCAGACCCTCGCCTCTCGTGGAGGGATACAGCATGAATGGAGTCAGGCTGGGGGCTGCGTGAAGCGTGGTCAGAGGGAGGTGTCTCAGTGCCACATGCAGCTGACACTGGACGGCTCTGTTTTGGTGTTCCTCTGGATTTGGAAAGCGTTGCTGTGTGTGTGGTTTGCCAGCAGAGCCCTGACAGGGTGGAGGCTGACCCAGCACTGCTTTCCCCATCAGCAAATGGCTTTGCAGTCAGCTGCCTTCGTGTGGTGCTTTTTGTTCTCCGTGGCACCGCGCAGGCCCCGAGTGGGTTGTCCCTGTTTTATTCCTTTAGAATAAAAAGGAATTATTTTTAATAACTCCTTTGCAGGAGGCAGCAGGGAGAGTCTGAGAGACCACAGCAGGAGGGGAACCCTAAAGGGAGTGGAGAATCTTACTCATAGAATAGAGCACTGGGGTGCCCTGCATCCTCTCCTGGTTCAAAAAGACTTCAGTGTGCCTTTCTAGTACACTTGTACTTAAGGAAATGAACATTTATACAGTTTGTCAGGACAGGGCAAATAATTTCAATAAAGGCTGGAATTACTTGTGTTTCTTGGATCTTTTTGTTGTTGTTGTTTAAGAACTGGAGGTACAGCAATATTTGCTTTTTCATTGTGGAGTGCTATATAAAAAATAATTTTGTTCCTTAATAAAATTAAAATATAAGTTTTTAGCATTAGGATGCTTTAATAATTTAGTATTTAGTCCTGTAAAGGATATTGTTTGTAATTTAGCTCATGTGGCATTGTATTGACTCAGACTTCCGCTAAAAGCAAGCTGCTTTCTTGATTTCTCAGTTAATACTGTCAAATCTCCCTTTCTCTTGCTGCATTTCCTTGGCAGAGCGAAACTATAAAGTCTAAAACACGTTAATCTGATATGTTTTATAAAGCAGCTTTCTGTGCATCTTGTTCCAAAAAAGCAGGGAGTCTTCTCTGCAAGAGTAGCTGAATTACTCAAGGATAGGCAGGAAGATATTTCCCTAGGAAAAGTTAGATTTTTTCTTTCTTTTCCCCTGTTCATTGTGTTAAGCACCAGCATCAGGTTCTTTCCTTCACCATATTACAGGTGTGTCCAGTGCTGAGGGGGATCTGGTTGCTCTGGTGGGACCAGGGAGCAGGCAGCCTGTGTACTGGTGTCTGCTCTAGCTGAGAGCAGATTTCAGACAAAGGAGGAAGGTGCCCGTTTTGAGTAGGCATTTAAAATGGTTATGTGGTGTTAATGTGCTTGCTGCTGTCCTTCCAGGCCTTGGTAACAGCTTCTTTGGGACCACCTTGTCTGAGGCAATGCTTGCTCATCCCTAGAACTTCGAGATTTTTCCTTAATGGGTTTTCTTTTTCTCCTCTTTTTTTTTTTTTTTTTTTTTTAGGCATTTCCTGAACTCTTCAGCACGTCACAGAACTGTTGTGTTTTGGGATAACCTGCTTAAGCCTTTGGAGGAAAATCTGCCAACAGCCAAAAATGGCTTGAGTTGGAGAGCTGCTGCTTTGTCCACAGGTAGTGTGTTGGTAGCTCAGTAACCTCTCAGCAGCCCAGCATTGCAGTGTTTGCTTTCAGCTGGTTACTCAGTGAGGAAGTTGCTGCTTGTGCTCTCTGGGAATGGCAGTGATCTGCATGTGTTTGCAGAGGGCACGCGCAGCCTCCATACCATTCCAATGCTTTCGGACACACCTGGAGCAGCCATGTAGGGAAATGAGCGGCTGCTGTCCTCTCTTCTGTGGTCCTGTGTGCTGCCTGTGAGGTGTTTATGCACCAGTTTATGTTCCACACACTAGCCCCCCATAAATCAGCCTAGTGATTTGAGCTGCTTTTTGGGAAGTCTTCCTATTGGGCTTCCCCTTTTATGACACGATGGCAGCTGGAGGTATCTGCTAGTGTGAGGCAGTGCTGTACAACAGCATCTGGCTTTGCTTTCTCCAGAGGTAACTTACCTGGGGTAATGCTCATCCAAGTGCCTTTATGAGCCCAAACATGCCTCAAACCTTACTGGGGCTTAATTGGCTTCCAGTAGGTGTTCAGTGAGGTTTGATGTTGAGACTGCTCACTGCAGACTTGCAGCAATTCCCTGGAAAGTCACCAAAGTACCAGGCTGGTGAAGCTCCATGTACTCGTGAACTCAGAGCTTTTTTTTTTTTTCCTTCTTTCCAGTTCTATGCTTTATAATGTTCTTCATTAGTGCTAAAGCCTGTGATCAAGTGAAAACTCATTTCTGGAAGTGCATTTGTTGACATTTGGATATTTACTGTCAGGGATGGGAGATGAAGCAAAAAAATATGGAGCTTTACCCTGCTTGCTGGTATGATAGTGGCAGTGTTAAATTTGGCTGTCACTTGTGGAAGGGAGTAGAAAAAAGGTTTGAGTGGCAGGGGCCTCAGGTCACCATTACATAGCATGTGATGGCTGATAGCCAGCTCTGGACTTTCTGTTTGGTGTTTGAGGTGGTAGACTTTGAAATGAGATCTTTGAACAGCCTGAAATTTTCGAATTACCCCGATGTTGTCTCTCTCCCCTCCCACTGCACACAGATCTCCATGACTTTACCTGTGCCTGCAGCCCTGACTGAGCTGTTTCCTTTTCCCAGGGCCAGCTTCCAGTGTCCCATCTGGATGCATCGTGCACTATGGTTCACATCAATGTGTTGAAAAAGTTCATGTGTGTTCTTGTGGTGATACTGGTAGCACTGACAGTTTGCCTTTGGAGAGAAACGAGAAGAAGCTACTATGATCCTTTGAAGACCAGGAATGACGATTTGCAGGGGCACAGGAGTTTGGAGAAGTGGAACGCAGTTAAATCACAAGGCCTTTTCCATGGAGCAGCCAGTGAACTGGGACAGGT
Source organism: Tichodroma muraria (assembly GCA_013390105.1). Classification (NCBI taxonomy): domain Eukaryota; kingdom Metazoa; phylum Chordata; class Aves; order Passeriformes; family Sittidae; genus Tichodroma; species Tichodroma muraria. The sequence goes on along the minus strand of WAAG01026575.1, from coordinate 50,923 downwards.
ATCCAAAATGTGGCTTGGTACCCAAAACAAAGTAAAAGGCAGCACCTCTGAAACAGCTGAAAAGTCCAAGAAAGCAGCCTTTGGGAAGGTATGGGATAAAGACAGCTCATCAAGAAATCTCATACCCAGGCTGCAGAAGGTCAGGAAAAACTACCTGGCCATGAACAAGTACAATGTGACTTACAACGGGAAGAGGAATGCTAAGCTCAGCCCAGAGAAGTTGCTCTGCCAGCTGCGGGACAGGGTCAATGTGACCATGATACAGAGGTCGGATGGTCCTTTTGGTACCTCTGAATGGCAGCAATACCTGCCAGGGAAAAGCCTCAGTGAAGCACTGGGACTCCTGGGTCGCTGTGCTGTCGTGTCCTCAGCAGGGTCTCTGAAATCATCTCGCCTGGGACAAGAGATAGGTTGGTATCTTTCCCTTAGCATGAAGTCAAATATCATTGTTTTGTAATTTGGGCTGAGTAGAAGTAACCTGTTACTGATAAGTCTCTTGTGGTCAAAAGGTTGAAATGTTAAAATGATGGAGGTCAAAAGGTAGAAATGTTAATGAACAAACAAGTTGAAATGTTAAACTTCTAAAGTCAGTAAATGTTTCAGCCTAGCTGGAGATGGGAGTAATAGGTAGCTCTCTTCTAGCAAGTCCTTTTGATTTTCATGATCCTGTTGGCATCACTAGAGGGTCACATGAATATTGGATACCAGAGAGCAGTTTTGGTTCCTCAAGAGTTTGTTTCTTGAGAGGGCTTGGGGTGGGTTCTGTAATGCTTATTGCACAGTCAGAAAAAATTTCATATGGGACATTTTCAGAGAAGAAATTAAAGAAACTGCTGAAGGGGAAAAAGCCCCCCTGGACATGAGCCCTGTGTTGAGCAGAGGTCTGGGCACAGACAGTCTTCAGAGGTCCCTTCCAGCCTCAGTGATCCTGTAATTCTTGCTCAGGGCTTTACAAAAGTGGCACTACTTCATTCTGAGCCATAAGGCAGCTGGCTGAATTTGTGTGGCCCAGAAGACCATCAAAAGACTTTACAGGGATTTATCTCTTTGGACAAAGTTTGGTGATGCTTTTGCAGTCGCATCTGACCATATTTACCTGAAGTTAATGCATTAATTAATAAGTGCCGAAGCTTTGGTCTTCTACTGTGGATTATAAAGAAGTGTGTATTGATGCTAGAGCGTTTTTTGTCTTTAGAAAAGCAGCATGCTGGGTAAACCGACTCTTCATAGTCTTCAAGTTAGGATTTTGTACCAGGCAGAAAATTCTCCAGAGCCTGCAGCTCCTTCAGCTTGCTTCATTTTTTGGAGAAGTTTTAAAGTCTGGGAGTTTTCTCTCAAGTGGAAATTGTTTTCAGGCTTTGGTGCATTCATAAGTTGTCTGTTGGATCAGATCCCTTCGGCCTGCACTAAGCTGCAAGCAGCCTTATCTTCTGAAACTAGGTAGATGGATGGATTTTAATGCATCGGTCATGGACAACTTTGGCAAAGCCTTCAGAATCATAGTCCCTCGTGGGAGACAGTGTTTAGTTCTGGTACTTGCTCAGAAGTTCTCCCCCAAACTCCTCTGTGTCCACATGGCAGGTGAGCTGGAGCTAGAGTGAGGTTGAGCAGTTGGAAGTGTGTTAAAATGCTGTGGAACACGTGCTGAAGAGCTGAATTGCCTCCTGGTACAAATTGCAGGTGGGAGTTGGTTGATGTAATTGTTTCTGCCCCTTAGGAGTGTTTGAGGTGAGATGGGTCAAGACTTGGAAAGCCACTTCTTGCTTTTCCTTCAAGTACCTGTCTCAGGTTGTTTGGGTGCCTCTTGGAGTTCAGAGCTCAAGGTTTGCACAGAAGTGACCTTCTGTTGAACAGCCTCCCCAGCTCAGCTGGCCTGTGCCCAGGAGTGTCTGTGCTAGGCTCTAGCATTACTGCCAGTGCTTGTTCCTCTGGAAGGAGACCCTCACAGGAGTGGGAGGTGATGTTCTGGGGTGTTGGAATGCAGTCCCTGCATCTCTGGATTGGGTATGGGAGCAGCCAAGTGGGATGGGCTGTGCTTTGGCTCTCACAGTCAGACAGGCAAAGCCCTTTCATTGTTCCCACAGCCACTCTCTGAGCCCTCCCTTCACTGAAGCCCTGGTTTGTTCCAGATCACAAGGGATGGATGCTGGGGAGGTCACTGTGTAGTGTGCCCGAGGCAAATGCCATTAACCCCTGCTGGTGTCCCTGCCCTGTGTTTCTCATGCCTGGGTCACAAACTTTCACCTTTCTGCTCAAGCAGTTAACTCTGCTGGTGCTTCTGCAGAGTTTGAGCTCTTGCAGCCTTCAGCTGGGCAGGGTATTAAGGATTCAGGAGCATTCCGTGTATTTCTGTACGGTTTTTCCCCACTTTTTCCATGTAGGAAATGTTGTGGTGGTGTTGGAGGAAGTTGTCAAAAAGGTACTAAGTCTTACAAGCTTAAAATAAACTATTTGTGTAAATGAGCATAATGGATTGCTGAGTTATTATTCCATGAAATATTCGTTCTGTGTAATGATGTTAAGATATCAGATGATCAATTAGGTGAAGTAAGGGAGGCTGGCAGAGCAGCGCAGGGTTGTAAACAACCACCTTTTACTGTGCTCTTGGTATTACTGAAGGCTATAAATGGCCACTGAAAAGTCTGATGTGAGAGATGCCGAGTGTAGCACAGGCATGCGGAGACAGCCAGCTACTCTGCCTGAGCAGTCACTAACACCCTTTCAGTGGGCAAACTTGGGGCGTATTCATGCTTGCTGTCTGGCTGAAGTTGCATATGGGAAGTCACAACCCTTTGTTGTGTTAGTGCAAGGAAGGCTGTGGAGCCAAGGGTCTGGAGTGGTAACCATAGAGCCAGCTCTCAGCGTGGAGACACTTCTTTCCAGAAACATCACCTTTCTTGGTTTGGGATGGTGCTTTGGAAGGGCTCTTAAGAAGCCTCACTTGTCTAGGAGAATTAAATAGTTGGGAAATCAGTCTTTGCGGCCAGGGATTACTGATCCTCCAGCACTGCATGTTAGAACACTCCCATTTTCAAGAAAATGATCTCAAAAAGACCCAGTTCTGGACCAGGTGAGTCCTTCTGCCCTGGAACCTGGCAATTCCCACAGACCCTGACTGCAGATGCTGTGTGTTGCAGTCATGTGGCCTCAGTGTGAATTCCAGGAAAGTTGGTCCTGCTTCTCTAACTCAGCCCCTCTGATCCCAGCAAAGGGTTCTTATCCAAATGCAGCCACAAGGCAGGGAGAAGCCAGGGTGACAAGCACAACCACCCTGCGTGTCACAGCAGCAGCCTGACTCCAGGATGTTACAGTGGCCTGGCTGGCTGTGCCAAGGCAGAGGAGGGTGCTGGAGGAGTGCTGTGCTATCTTAAGAGATGATGCCAGCAGAGGAAAATGCAGTGAATCCCAAGGCATGTAAGAAGCTGTGTCTGTTGAAGGCACAGCAGTGGGTTTATTTCTGTGGGAGGCATGCTGGCAGCCTGAGGTCAGCTTGGCTTTCTACGGTCGTTGGTGTACATGTTTCTGGGCTGGTCAGCCTCAGGCTGGAAGAGAGGATGCTGGCTTGCTACTACTTCCTAGTTTCTTAGTTTGCAGCCAGCCATGTGGTAAATGAATTGTGTATTGGTCTATCTCCTGGTAAAGTGTTTGGAAGGAGGAAGAGGGAGAGCAATTGCTAGGGTTGTGCTCTCAACCAGGCAGTGGGTTGTAGTTTCAAAGAGTAGATTTTAAAAAGTGTATTGATCATGAAGTTTGAGCCACACCTTCTTCCAAAGAATCTGTTTGAAAATTGTTGCTTCTAGATGTTAGGTTGAAAGCCAGGGATTAGCCAGACTGTGTTAGAAGTGCAGGTAAATAATGTCAATTGTTTCTGGTATCACTCAAATCCAGTTGTTGGCTCACAGGTTTTTCCTCTGTTTGGCTTTCAGACAGCCACGATGCCGTCCTGCGATTCAATGGGGCTCCTGTCAGGGGCTTTCAAGATGATGTGGGGCAAAAGACAACAATTCGTCTTGTGAATTCCCAGGTAGGTCTGAGGAATGTGCACCAAGCAGGCCAAGCGTGGCAGAGCTGTGTAGCTGCAATGTCTGGGAGCTGGGAAGAACAGGGCTGTCCATCTGATTTCTCCTGTCCCTAGCGCATTGCTGTAGGATGGGGATGTCTCCCCTTGGAATGGGGACAGTTGGTAAATCTGAGGTGACTGGAGTGATTCTGGCATGCACTTGCAAACTTGCAGTAACCTGCTTGTGATTTACAGCAGGCACAAGGTAATTTGTGCTTTGGCTTTGCTCAGAGGCTCTGTGTAGGCACAGGAGGGCCAGCTCCATGCTGCTACTGTGCCTTTGGAGCGAGAGGCAGGAACAGCACCACAGCTCAGCCAGTGCAGGTCAGCAAGGAGGGGTGTGCCAAGAGATGAGCTGTGCCTGCCCCAGAGATGGGTATGGAGAGTGAAGGGCGTTTATTTGGCTTTTAATAAAAGAACAGTGTTTCTTTACTGCCCAGCAATGCTGCAAACTATAGATAACACATGAACCAGGGCTGCTACGTGGCTGAAGACGCTTGACAAAAGACCCACCTTTAAAGCTGTAGCCAGGAGACAGTACCTGTCAGTTTACCTGACAGTAAAGGTACCCACCTTCGGAGCTGTAGCTGTGCACAGCCAGGAGAGGGATGGGCTCTGGTGGGTCCAGGACCTCATTGCAGAGCATTGCAAAAAGTGCTTTTAATGCAAGGCCTTGCTTACAGAGTTAAATCTTCCCTGACTGTGAGGGCTCTTTGTAGGTATCAAGGTGTCCCTTTGCTGATTCCCCTTGGCCAGCAGTAGGCTATGAAGCAAACTCCCCAGGGATAGAACTATGTGTCACAGTGCATTAGCAGAGTCAGTCTGCCACTTGAGAGCAATAGAGCTCGACCCTGGCTCTTGTAGGCACATCTCAGAGTGTTTGCACCTTTCCTCCATAGCCCTGTTACCCTTCATGGCTGTTCTTTTTGGGGGGAGAAATCTTCAAGTGTAGACATGCAGAGAAAAGGGGAAATCACAGTAGGATGTGCTGGTGAGAGAGTGGAGGAGGACAGTAAAATACTGAACAGGCCAGGAGTCATTTGGTTAAAAGACCTGGTGCAGCATTGCAGCACTGAGTAGAAGCATCTCCTCACCCCACAAGAGGAGGAAAAGGTGCTAGGCACATGAAAGCTGAGGAACTGAGTGAGGGAGAGATGAAGTGTAGCTTTTGTAATCCCAAACAAAAAGGCAGTTTCTTTCCCTTACCCTGAAGCTAAGATTTGTAGGCCTGGAGTTTTCTCATCTGCCTCTGTGTGAGCAGTGCATGGATGCTGCTACGTAAGGAGGTCTGAAGTTTCTCAAAACAGCATCAGGAGCTTGATCATCCTCCTCAAAGGCAAGAAGACATAGAGCTAAAGTGTAACCAGTTTGCCTAGTTCATTTTGTGTGTCTTTTAAGGGATATTGTTACTTCTTGTGTGAATGTTGTTGCTACCTCTTTCTGCTCTTTGGTTGCTCTTCACTTGCTTCCATGCTCGTTGCTGTTGCTTGCTGCATCTCGATTCCCCTGCATTAAACCCCCAGTCAGGGTGGCAGTTTGTCCTTCCTGAGCCTGTCTGGTTTGAGCAGACAGATCTGGCTGCTGACTTCCGTGCTCTGTTTATCTTTCTTTTTTTTTAATCTTTCCCATCTCTGTGTATTTTTCTGATGTCAGATAGGTGTTAACACTTAGGCAAACTTTCTCTGGAGGATGAGCTCATGGCCAAGTTTACAGTGATCTGAAGAGAAAATATGTGCATGACCTATGTGCTATCAGTGTTATCTTCACAGGGAAAAGGGTAACTGTGTGGTTGCACACCTGTGAGCTGTGATATGACTCTCCATGTGGATTCTCCTACTTTGGACCGAGTAGTTACAGCCATGTCATTATAGTGCTATAGTGCTTCTGTTCTCCGTGCAGTCATGGGTGCTGTTCCCTCTGAATGGAGACAACAGCTTAGAAAACTTCAATTACAGGGAGAGCAATATTGCTGCAGTTTTTAGAGGCTAAAGTTAACTCAGGAGGCAGCGTTGATCTGGCTGCTGACCAGGGAAAAGGATGCTTTCTGTGTGTGCAGTGCAGGAGTCTCTCCTCTGGGGTTTCTGAACTGAGCAGCTCTGACTACAGTCCCTGTTAACATCAGAGACCATTGGATTGGAAGCCTAGTTTTTTTACCTGTTTTTCTTTGCACTTTGAATGGTTCAGTGCTGTTCTAGTGTTGGTGACATTATTCAAACCTTCTTGTTAATGGGGTGGCCTGATCACATTCTCTTTTTAGCTCGCTGCAGGAGCTGTGCCTTATCTTGCCTTGCCTAGAGCTCTTAACAGGCATCAGGTGCTGGACAAGCTGTAATTTGTTTTTGCTCTGGGCTGGCTTTTCTTATAACTGAGAAAAGGAATGGGTTGGGGGCTTGGCTGCTTTTATTTTGGCTCTTACTGCTGATCAATCCTCAACCAAAGTGAAGGAAATGGGATGTGAATCTGATCTGTCAAAGATGGTCTGTATTGAGTAATATCCCTTTGGCACACATGGCCAGTGGCCCTAAGTTTCTTAATAATTATTTTAAGATACTTTTCTGTAATCTGCTGGCCAGTCTCTAGGACATACATGGGGGCAGATGGTTTTAAGAGTAGAGTATCTTATACATCTGTGTGCATGGAGAAAGATTAATGGATTGGTACTGACAGGAAAGCAAGAGATACGGGACCTCCAGATCTGAGGATATGCTCGTAGGTCCACAAGCTTGGTAGTTGTTCTAAATAAAGAGTTTATTTAATGTTGCCTCATTTATTTTCTCAGGCTTTGACTGGTTCATCAGTACTGCTGCTTTTTTAATAGCATGTTTTCCTGCAGTCTGACACAAGGCATTGATTTGTCCTGGGAAAGCAGTCACATCTTGCAAAAACAAGGGCTGAAATACGTGTGAGGGGAGTGCCAGGGTCATGCTGGAGGACGCAGCTCCTTTCTGCAGAACTGACCAAGGGCCAGAGTACCTGGTTTCTCCCAGCCCTTGTTTCCAGTTCTCCTGTTCTTGCTGTCACAGAGAGCACTCTCTGCTTTGGCTGCCTTTGCTGTTACTGGCACTAACAGCTTGCAGGGAGGAAGAGAAAGGAGATAGCACATCAGTGGAATGGAGGAAGGCTGTGATGGGAAAGGAGAGCATGTTTAGATTACAGGACACCGCTGGTAGCAGGAAAGAAGGAAATCATTGAGGTATGGCCAATAAATGTACTAAGAGGGTGGGGGCTGTATTAACAAGATATTGTTACACAGTGAACTGGCTGAAGAAGAAATCAAAAAAACAATAGATCAATTAACTAATTAGGATCAAAAATCTGGGCAAGACAAGTCAGTCATGTAGTAATTTAAATGAATTTTACTACTTAGAAAGAATCAGTCATTCTTAAACAACAAATGGACACTGAAGGTAAATGGGGAGCCAGATTCCTTCAGCAGACAGGTTAAGTGACTGATAGCTAGCAGGCAGTGCCAAGAGCCAGCTCCAGAGTGTGTGAGGACACAGCAAACAGTGGCTGTGGAGGTGCTCCCCACCTGGTTTCTTGTCCCTTTGCTTTCGTGCCTGTCACAGCTCTCTCAGGGTTTGTGTGCTTCTGCCAACTCGCATGGCTGTAGAAACAATGGCATGAAAATAAAGTGCTCGTGCTCCTTGCCACATCCCTGCCCCTCTGCGGTGCTCCATCCCACTCGTGCCCAGCTGAGGGGGTGGCTGGTGCCAGCAGCTGTGCCCCTCTTTGCTTCTGGTGTCCACAGGCTGCAGGCAGATGTTCACACCTGCAGCGTTGCACACTCCAGCTCTCAGTGGCCTAGATATTTTAGCTGCTGTAAGGAAATGAACCCAGGCAGTGCACGTGGTCAAGGCCAAGGTCTAATCCCATAGAGTTAAAAACAGATGTGAGGAAACACTTTTTACTTTTGGAATAATTCCCATCTGGGCTGGCTGCAGCATCCTTGTGTTTTGGTTATGGGGACAGCCATGCAGGCAGCCAGCTGCTGAGGCAACCAGGATGCTCTAGGACTAATTGGCTAGCTCATAATTAGATCTGTGGAGAAAATCAGGACAAATGGAAGCTGATTTTTATGATTATGATTTATGATTACAATGTTTAGGAGTTGTGCCTTTACAGGTTATGCCTTTGGGTGGGGAGGACAGGAGATTGTTTGATTAGGATTGTTTTCTTTGTACTGCAGACCTGGGTTACCCTTGGGTGTCCCAAGCAGTGGTGGTTATGCCCAGAGTATAGAGAGGACTCTGAAGCTTTCCTTCTCATTGCTGCTCTCAGGTGATGCCTTCTAGAGGCTGACCTGGAACAGAGACCAGACAGAGCAAAAGGATAAAGTAGGGGTTTATTAAAAGGCCTCCATGGGCACACCTGGGCCACACCCAAGATGCACCCGAATGGCCACAGAAATGGATGATCGATCACGAGGTCTCACTTTTATAAGTTCTGGTCTATGAGCATATTAGAGTCAAATTATCCAACCACAGCATCAGGTTATGAAGCTCCATCCTCCCTGTTTTTTCTTCTCACTTCACTGGTGTTTTGGTTCTTGGGCTTAAAAATCGTCCTTGGTCTCAAGCTAGGGAAGGAATTGTTTTGTCTATCTACTCTGTGAAGAGAGCTTAGTAGCACTTAATATGAAACCCAAACCTACCCACTGAAACAGCACAGAATCTAAAAAATATAGAAGCTAAAACTTAAGGCATCACAGGAGATCCAAATCTCTCCTGCCTGAGCTGTCTCCTCCCTGCTCTGCAGAGGGCTGAGGCAGGATTGGCTGGGCGTGCTGGAGTCTCTCATCTCCTGCACTGATGGTCTCACAGCAGGCTGAGCACTGGCTGCCAGGTTCCTGTTGCTGAGGTGAAACCACCCACCTGCCCTTTTTTGGGGTTAAATGAAGGTTCGTGATAAAGCCAATAGTGTGTTTGCATTAGGCTCTGCCTGGGCTGTCCCGCTGACCGCTGGCAGCAGCTGGTGTTCCCTCCTGCTTCTGGTGTTGTGGTGATGGGGTCCTCACACAGGCTGGGTCACTGCACTCCTGTCCTTAGTGTGTTACTGGAGATGGATGGAAAGCCTTGTTAAGCATTATGGCAGCTTTTCCTGTCACTCTCCACAAGGTCCTTTGCTGCCAGGTAGCACTGGCTGGGGCGTCGGAAGGGCGTTGCTGGGGCTGTGTCCTTGCTGCACACAGTGGGCCTTGCTCAGTAACCAGCAGTGGGGTGGCTCTGGCTGTTTGCAGGTGTGTCTTGTTGCTTGGCTGCCTGCTAATTCTGATAGCATATTACATTTCATTCTATATGTGGTTGTTTTCCAAGCTTGTAACTGTCGAAGAGCAGCAGTTCCTGAGGGAAACACTATATAACACTGGAATCTTAATTGTCTGGGATCCAGCACCATATCATGCAGAAATTCATGAGGTAAGGCTGAGTTTTTTGTAAATAAAATCAGATTCACATGCTTTGAAGTGCTTCTGTTAAACCACTTCTTCCTAATGCAGGCACTCACTCATTCTAAGGCCATTCTTGTTTGCCTTTTTGTTTTTATGGATCTATCCTGTGTACTTCTGGGGGTATCCCATGCATGAGTGCTCCTAAGAAAACACTTGCCTGCTTCTGATCCCTGTGAAGGGCCTCAGGCCAAGGATAATGGGTCACCACCTTTACTTTCCTGTGGGCTGATGGCACAGGGAGGAGGTCACTGCTGACTGCAGCAGTTGTCTCATTACAGGATGATTTCCTCTCTGACAGTTAATGTAAGATTTGCTGATGGTTGATGCTTGGATATTTCAAGCACCAGTCAGCCATGGGATATACTTGATGCATTGTGAATGGATTGGGAAACCCTTTGAAGATCTGTCATCTTTCACGTGTGGGTATGCAATCCCTCTAGCAATTCACTTTTGATTTTGAGTACAAGAGCATTGTTTGATGTGTGATGAGCTCTGGAGGCTCACAGTGAAAGCAGGTAGGAGTGAATAGTCCATTCTTTACTTTTATTTTAAGCTCTGGCTGTAACTGAGAGGTCTTTGCGTTCCTTTCTTTGGCCTGCATTTCCTATTTTCTCACTAATGTTTATTTCTGTGCCTGGTCCCATGGCTCCAGGAGGCATAAGAGGCTATGGCTAGCATGTTTAAGAGTCAGTAAAACCAGGATAGGATATTTATAGCGTAGGGAAAAAAAAAATCTCAAAATTACTTTAAGAAAATATAAACCGTTCCTACGTTTTTACTGAAAGGGGAAATTTAAGCACGCAAATCAGCTCAGCCTGGTTCAGGAGGCTGAGCTGGGAGCCTTTGTCTGCAGAACAGGATGCTTGGTATTGCACTGTGGAGAAGGATCTGGGTCTGGAATTTAAGGCAGAGTTCTGACATCGGCTGCTGTTGGGGAGTGCAGAATGAAACTACAAAAGGTGCTGATCCCATTCAGTGGTCCTTCATTGAGATTTGGGGTTTCCCTGCTCTGCTTACTGAGTCAGCTCACCACAGTGGCCCCAGGGGACAGTGAGTGAGGGTGTGTAGCAGGATTGTCTTCCCCAGAAGCAGCACGTTCAGTCATCCTTGTTTCCTGTTGCTTATGGTAAAGTGGGCCAAAAATAAAGAATCTGACCTCCTGTTTCTGTTTTGCAGTGGTACAAAAAACCAGATTACAACTTTTTTGAAAGCTATAAGGCGTATCGTAGAACACATCCAGAGCAGCCCTTCTATATCCTGAATCCCAAAATGCAGTGGCAACTCTGGGATATTCTGCAGGAGAATTCCCTGGAGCATATTCAGCCTAATCCACCATCATCAGGAATGCTGGGTAAGATAATTGCCCTCTAAACTTCTGGTTCAGTTTGCAGGCAGGAACTCTCCAAGATGCCTTTTTTCAAAGACAACTACAAATTTATGGTGCTTATCAGAGTTGTTTTTACAGTGTTTGTCTTGTGCCAGAATTTAAGCTTCCTGTCTTCAGAGCAGCAGCTCAGTTGTATTAAAGTAAGTGGTTTGCAGCACCCCTCTGCAACAGCAGTCACACACATGGCCCAGTTCCAGGTGGAAACAGGAGAGCAGACTGCAGCACTGGGATGGTCTCTAGGATTTGTAGCTTCTAGTGCCAGAGCAGTTCCCACAGGGTGCAAGAGGAAGGATGTGTCTCCTGCAGGCTCAGATCTGGTCCGGCAAATCAATCTGATTGCTGTAAATGAATTCTAAGGGCGTGCCTGTTTCTTTTTCATATATTATTTATATATAAATATGTGTGTGTGTATAAAGACTTACTGGGGGACTGTGGAAGGTCGGACTGAATAGTTGCCCTGGAAAGGTCAGTGATATGCCCTCCTCAGCAAAGGAACTCCTTTTTACATTTTGCTGTGGCAGAAGTTTTCCTGCTTTGTGGAGAGCAGCTCTCATGACCAGCTGAATAAAAAGGAGTGAACCTCTGGGGAAGCTGCCATGTATCTGAAATCACAGCATAGATGTAGAGTCTTGTTTGCCATGGAATGTCCAGCTGCTGTGCTTCTGCCCTTTGTATGTTCACACCTCTATTCCCTCACTGCTGGGGCAGAGGCACTCTCTGTCTCTGTGTAAACAGAGTTGCTTCATGTTTTTGCTAGCCCCAGCACCTATTAAATCATTTCTTGGATGTGTGTAGAGCAGCTGTGTAACAGCACAGTCAATGGCTTCAGCAGCAAAATTGTTAACTGGAGTTACAGGCTTGAAGACACACACATCAGACAGCAATTCCTCCAGGGCTTAACTTTGGGCCAAGTCACCTTGCTTTTTGCTTTGTAAAACAAACCACCTTGCGAAGTTCAAGGGCATAGATGAGTTCCAGTTTCCAGCTCTGTGTTCCCTGGAAGGCCTGAGTGTGATCAAAAATTTCATTTGGAAAGGTGGATGAAAACGTGTTAAAAATATACTTGAGGTTCTTCTAATGCCTTACAGTTCCTCAGGTTGTGCATGGTCCCTGATGTCTCAGATGCTGCATGAATTTTCTGTGACGTTACACACTGATTCAGTTTCTCAGGTATATTCCTGCTGTTTCTTGCACTTAGAAGTAGCCAGTAACTATGGCTTCCATCCGATCTGGCTGTGCCCAGCACTGACTGGTGTGATGTCCTCGGGTGAGAAGACACAGGAGGGCAGCACTGCTCTGCTCCGGGGAGCCTGAAGAGCAGAGGCTGCTCAGGCTCCCTGAGCATCTCCCAGCACTGGCCCTTTCATGTTCCCTGCACTCACAAGAGGCAGCTGGAACAAATGCAGAGGTCTCATCTCTGCTTATCCTGGCTGGCTTGAGATGGGCTGTGGATCAGCTAATTTAAATGCACGCTTGGCAGACACCCAAGTTTCCATGAAGGTCACAGATAATGGTAGCACTCTTAAAAATTGTCCTTTTGCCATGGCTGTCATTGTAGTGACCAATCTGCTGAAATCCTGGCCATCATATGCTTTGCAAGGGAGGGCTTCAGAAAAGGACCCCGTCCCGCCAGACTTGTTTTCTCCACCCTTCCCCTTGGAGCTGCCTGCTCCTTGCTGGCTGCCTGTCCCTCTGGAATGTTTAATCCTGTCTCTAGTGTGACGTGGGGGGTGTCTGCTCTCTGTCCCTCCGCAGGCATCGTGCTCATGATGACGCTGTGTGAGGAAGTGGACGTGTACGAATTCCTCCCTTCCAAGCGGCAGACGGACATTTGCCACTATTACCAGAAGTTTCACGACCACGCCTGCACCATGGGAGCTTACCACCCACTCCTGTTTGAGAAGAACTTGGTGAAGCACATGAACCAGGGCACGGATGAGGACATCTACACTCACGGGAAGGTCACCCTGCCTGGCTTCCGGAAAGCGCGCTGCTAACGGATTGGATTTACTGCGTTTAGTTCTCCTTGACTTTCAAAGCACTTTTTAAATCAGGGTTGTCACATTCGCTAGATCTGAGCACTGGTGTGTTTCGACAGCTCTTCCATGTAGCAAGGCTTGCTCTTCTAGGACTTTGTTGACCAGCTCTGAGCTGTAAGGCTCACTGTGGTACAGCCACTGACCCGCATGAGTCACTGCAATGAATGGACTCGCAGTGGAGCCAGGCTCTTGCAGCAGGTGGATACCTCTGGCTTCATCTCAGCTGATGACAGTGTAGGGGAGGCACAGGAGAGGCTTTCTAAGCAGAGATTGCACAAGTCAGGATCAAACAATGAACGTAGTTCAGTCTGCTTCAAAGGGGTTCTGACAGCCAAAAACCTGGGCCTGGAAAAGGTTGGGAAACATGAAAAATCATTTAAAATTTGTTCCCGTAGTCAGGAGCTCTTCAGAGCAGGGCTGATTTATGTAAATGCTGTCAAGCTGTGTAATGATAAGCTAAACTTCTAGTCCAAAACATTTGATTTTATAAACACTCTGTAAACTTCCTTCCAAATTGTAAGACTTCTGAAACCTTTCAGGTGACATTTTTGGCAAAGGAAGAGGAAAGCAATTAATATTTGAGTGAATCTTGCAAGACTTTTTAATATTTTTAATTTTTTTAAATAATTTAAAATAAATTTTAGCAATCATTTACTTCTCCAGTACAGTGCTGGACTTGGTACAGAAGAACCCTTATTATCAGAAATGTTTTTGGAAGATGCTCCAAGGCACAAATGGGAGAACTCACTGGAAGTCAGTGCCTTTTTCCAGCTCTCTGCTGTTCTACCTTTGCAGTTGTTGATTAATTACTTGCTGTACCCTTTAACACAAACACCACAGAGCTGCTGCTAGATGAGTTCCAGCCCTCTGCAAGCTGACAGAGAGGATCTCTCGACTGCTGTGTGCTTTCCTGCATAGGTGGGAAGCAGGTTTGCCACTTCCATGCTTCGTGAGTGGTGGGGAGGGAGAGCGTGCTCTGCTCCTCATGCTGAAGCACAGGCACAGCTGAGAAGGGCAGCTTCTTCCCGCTCCAGGGCCTCCTGTGGCAGCGTGCTGGGAGCGGTAGCTCTGTAACCTCAGTTGGTGAGACTGCCTGTCTTCTGTACTCGTGTGTTTCATCAGGTCTGTAAAGAAAGCTTTCTCCTGTTTTGAATAAATCCTGTGGAGTCACTGGCCTGGTTTTGGTGAACGGTAAATGTCTCTGTGGCCCTGGGGATTTGTACCAGCCTTGCACCACTGCAGGCACAGCTGCTCCCTGCTCGTTCCAGGGAGCCCTCAGCTCTTGCCCTGCTGCCCCTGCAACTCGGGGGCTGCCTTTCTGCACACCCGTCTCTTGGGGTGGATTGGATCTGTCAGTGTTTACAGACTGCATACAGCTAAAGAGGTCCAGGTCCTTGCACCAGTGCTCAGGAGCACCACATTTCACTGGGACAGGAGTGCAATGAAGGCAGCTTGGAAAGCATTCCTTTTCACTGCCAGGGCAGGAGGGAGCTTACAGAGGAAAAGCCATGAGGGGTTGCTTGGGAGAGCCACAGTAATCCTCTCCCTATCTCCAGTCTTGGATTTTCACAGCCCTACCTCTCTGTTCCTTGGATCAAGGAGGTATCTGCCACAGCAATTTGCCTTCTTACTGTGTGTTCAGTTGAGATTCAAATAGCTTCTGACTTTTTTCCTCAGCTGTTTCATCTATTAGTTTTCACAACAACATTATCCACCAACTCCCCCGCCGTGGAGACCAGCCCAGCCACCCTCCCTGGCTCGGGCTGTGTAATGGATAGATGGGATGTGGCTTCTGGGAAGCCAGCACAGTCTGCCTGCTGCTCACCTGGGGTCCCAAACCCACCTGCTCCCCTGCAGGGCTCCTACAAGGAGACAAAATGTCAAACAGATTCCCCAGATCTCTCACAACCCTCGGTTACTTAGGGGCAATAGTCTTGCACTGAGCACGGAATTTCAAATGTTATGCTAACAGTTTTAGCTACATCCAACATGTGATTCATTTACAGTCTAAACGGAGTTTTACTGGAATTATGACAGAGCTTAAAATAAGCCAGTGGTAACCCTCTTTTTTCCTTTTTTTCTCTGCGTAGATCAAAATCTAATATAACTCGATGACAAATCTGGTATTTAGAAGAGCCAGGTGTAAGTTAGTGGGCGGTAATAGCTAGATTGTAACAAAGTCTTGTCCTCCTGCAGTCTTTACCACTTCCCGAGTGAACAGCTTTCTGTCCATGTAGGAAGGGGAAAGGGGAAACACTGCCCTTTCCAGTTAGCCACTGAAGATCTAAGCACTGGGAAGGATGCTCTGTGATTACATGGGAAAGCTGGAAAATATTTCCAACTGGAACCTGTTTTTACCCCTTTGGCTTTGCATTTTTAGAGAGCCATGGACTTATGTGAGAAGAGGTTATCTGGTCAGACCAGAGCCCAGAGGAACTAAGTGCCACTAAGGAGGTGTCAGCAGTTCATGGTTGGACAAGGAAGAATTTGGGTGATGTAGAAGGAATGACAGTATGTTACTGGCAGGGGAGCACTGGACTTCGTTGTCATTAAAGATTTTTCATTGTCTGGGCTGACAAAGCTGCCTGTGGGCTTTTGTGGTTTGCTTTCACTAGAGAAAAGGGGGGGAAAGTCCCAGAAATTCAAATTGTGTGCACCTGAGTCAACACACCGGTCCTAAGTGCCCTAAGAAGAATGGAGTGGGTGAGTGGGAACTAGATGTGACAACACACCAGGAAATCAACAGTGATGGTTAAAAAGATACACGCTGGCATGCCCTGAAAAGCAGCACAGGCTGCCCCAGCCTTTGTTTCTGTGCCTGCACACAGCTGAAGGCGTGGGGACGGGCAGGATGGCTCATCCTCCTCTGCTCTGTGAAGTCTGATGCTCTCGCCCAGAGCTGGGGGTGTTTGATTTCACTTGTGAATTGTACCAGCCTAGCAGGGAAACTGCAGCACTTGCCTCAGGTGATGGTGCAAGGTGCAGTATGGAAGCATCAGGCTTCATTGTGGAGCAGACAATTGATGTGCATGGCTATACATAACTTGTTTCCTATCCCTGTGCATTTATGAGAGGGGTGAAAGTTGGAGTTTGTGGGGTTACCTGGTGTCTCTGTGTTCAGCAAGGCAGCACCTGCAGCTTGTGAGCTCCCTGGGAACTGCTGGGAGCAAGCTGAGACCCAGCTGGCTTTGTGCCTCACTCCAGAGGGAGCTACAGATCAGGACTCCTCTTAGAAGACAGAACTTGCAAGGAAGAGGCTGTGCTTATTTCTAGCTGGGTATTGGAAATGCAGATGAAGGTGGAATTGTGTCTCTCTCAGCTCTAAGCCAACAGCTGATTCTCTTTTTCCCTAAACTCTGCTGCTTGTGAAAGGTCAAAGCCTTGTCTTGTGAAAGTTATGGAAAATGGCTTCAATACACAGGAGCCCTGGAGGGGGTTCTGGTGTCTCTTGGGATTGATAATGCTCAGATCACAACTTCTGTGCAGTTTTGGCAGTGGTGTGCAAGGTGCAAGCACAGCACCCTCTCAGTGTCTCCACCGAGAGGGGAAGGAACCCTTCCAGGGGCCAGCCTTGGCACCTCCCATCTTTCCCCAAGTCCTGTGAAATACTTCCCTCTCTAGGCAGGTGCCTCCTGCTGCTCCTTATCCTCCAGGATATCACCTCTGCAGAGGTTTGGGTTTCCAAGTTTGCATCTGTGTGTTCATCTGGTTACAGTTAGCTTGTAACTTCTTGTGTGATAAAGGGAGCAGTTAATTTAAATTGCATCTTTTGACAGCCAGGTGGACTTAGTGCTCTACCACTAGCTTGTGTTCAGTGTACATTGAAGAAGATTAGTTTAGGGAGAAAATTTAAGCAGTGAGTATTTGAAAAAATACAAAAACCTCCTCAGTTCAAGATACATTTTAGGAAGATACATGGGTGTTTGGAAAAGCAGAATGGAAGATGAGCTTGGAAAGTCAGGCATGAGAGATGATTTAAAAAAGTGTTTGTTTAGTGCAATTTGTTCCAAAGAAATCTCTTAAAGCCAGAGAAGGGCAGGAGCAGAGGGAGTGGACTGAAAATGGTTTGGTTTGGAGTGAGTGACTTCTGGCAGAAGTTGGATCTCTTGGACCAAAACCAGACACTTCCCAAACCCCAGTGAGCTTGGCTTGCTGTTTCCATCCAGGTCTGAGTGTGCTGCTGGTTTTGGATGTCAGTGCACACGGAAAGCTGTGCCTATGGGAACAAAACCAACTTGGAATGTCTTTATTTCCATTCCTGCAAATACCTTGCAGTGTTTTTCCTGCCTGGCCCTGGCATCCTTTACAAAACCAACAGCGAGGTGCTTCCATGGGCCAGCACTGGTTCTAACCTGTAACAAACAAAAGGGGCCTTGTAACAAGGGGATTAAATCAGCCAAACCTTTGCTAATCCTGCTCCAGGACATCTCTGCTGTGTGTTATCACCTGTTCCAACCCCTAGTAGTTCACAGAGAGCCCTCCACGGGTGCTTACCCCATACCACCCTGGTGATGCTGAAGTGCCCTGGGCCATTTCAGGTCTATAAATGTAACTTGTCAAAATGGGGAATAGCTGAGACTTTCTCTGGTGGTTAAAGACAAATGAAATGCAGGGCTCTGGATGGTGGAAGTGGTACTAACATTTGTAGCGCTCATTTCCCAAAATAAAATAAAAATCAGTAATATGTGTGAAAGTAGGCTGTACTTCCTTAAAAGCCAGTTTCAGGTATATCCAGCAGCATAAAAATAGGGAAACTGAATTGTATGCTCAGTGTGTAGTTTATGTATTACAAAAATCACTGTTATTTACGGTGCCTGAAGTGTTACATAAACACTAATTTTAACAAGTACACGAAGGGGGAACTTCCTTAGTTTTCTCCTGCTCAGCTGAGTGTTCCACACCCATTCAGAAATGCCAAAAGCTGCGTTACCATGTAAAATACTTCCAAAAAACAGAAGCTGATCTTTAACTGGGATAAGTCACTGAAGTATCCTACCATCAAGGAAGCTATGAATCATTTTCATGAATTGAGAATCTGTCTCCCCTCTCAGTTCCATGTTTCTTCCTTGGGTATCTTCACAGACATTACTCTACTTGATTCTCTCTTGGTTTACTAAAGATACATTAAAGGCACACATTTCTTAAGTAAATATGTGGGAGGAGGCATTTGCACTGGAATTTAGGAGGAAGGCTGAGCAAATGGCCTGGGACAAAGTGCAGAGCAGTTTCTTGCTAGGGGAACAGAGTTTTATAGGGAATTTGGGATGTGCTGTCTTGTGCCAGGTGCCAGTTTAAGGCTGTTTGTACGGGATGTGTGAACCAGGACTGAAGCCAAAGAATTTAAGGGAAACAACAAAGAAAAATTGTTTTGTAAGGACTGAGATGCTCAAAGCAGTTTTGACAAGAAGCAACTTAATCTTGTTGAACTGTCATGGCAGATAATTTGAGTCTGACCAGGCTAATTGTGACCCACAGGTTAGGTTAGGTAAACTCTTATTTTTCATAAGAGTTCTAATTTGCATAAATAAGATATGCAGTCTCTTATTTGTTTTTCTTTCCTGCTTCCAGTTCTAGACCTTGTTTGTGTGGAGAGATTGGTGAGTGACTGGGACAATGAGATGGAGATTTGGCTTTGGCACGAGGTAATTGTGTGGGTAAGCTGTGTATCCTGGCAGCAGCCTGAGCTCCCCGTGTCCAGCTGGGCTCTGGAGGTGCCAGCTGTGGGGGGGGCTGTAAATGCCCCATCATTTCAAAAGCACTGCAGCCTTGCTCCATTGGCTTTGAAGGCTGAGCTCTCTGAGAGAGCTTGAGCTGTCTGAGCTCACCTCACAGCTGAGCTTGTGTGGAGGTCTGAGGTGTCCCTGTGCCCCAGGGTGGGCACGGTGCCTCCTGCTCCGGGTCATTCTGCCCGCAGATGGAGGCGGCTGCTTTGCATTCCACCGTCTGACTGCCCCTACTGGTGAGGGATGCAAAAACGGAGCTGTAAAATGGGTATGTGTTCATAAACTGAGCCCACAGTTACAGTCATTATTGGATTGACTTTTCACTGCTGGGACACTGGGGTAAGGTGTAGGGTGCTCTGGGCAAACCTCTACTGCAGCAATGCCGGCCTCTGTGTTTCTCACTAGTGTGGAACTCAAAAACTTTCCCTGGGTGACAGAGCAATAAAACCATCTCCTCCCTGGCTGTTTCCTACAAGGAAGGAAGAAGGTCTCTCCAGATCCCAGTTCTTGATATGTGTGAAGCAAACAAGGGCAAAATGAGTGGTCTGGGGTATTGAGGGACACCTGGGGCTGGAAGCTGGGCTTTGGTGAGGCTGTGCTGCTCCAGGGTTCATGGTGAAAGTTACATCCAGCCCTGCATGCCTGTCCCTGGCCTCCTGACACCCTCCTGCCTGTAGACACCCAAACCTGTGCCCTTGAAGGAATTCTGATTTACTCCGGTTTAACTTTACACTTTTAGTTAATAAATACAATGATGGTGCTATAATTGTCATCGGTGGCAGAGAAAGGGAAAAATAGCAAATGAGTAGCCCTGGTTGTATGTGTGACCAAGGAAGTGGTGTGGCAAGAAATCAGCTATTTTTATCACTGTTGCCATAAAATGAGCAGTGCAGGAAGTAGTTTTAAGCTCAATTGATTTTCAGTACTCTTGAATAACCATTAACATTAAAACAAAGCTTGTGTTGCCTCCTGCTCCCCCCCTTTCTGTCCACCCCTGTCACCCCGGGCATGTCAATGGCCATGCTGGCACCTGGGCATTCCTGCTCCGTGGAGGAGCTGTGTCCCCCCACTGCTCCTTCCCCTGCCCCAGAAAGTCCCCAAGAGGCTGGAAAGGGACAGTGATGGCTGTGGGTTTCTCCTTTATGAAACCTGTGTGCTTCTCCTTTCTGTGTGTATACTTGTGATCTCCTCCCATCCCTGTTCTCTATCCATCCATTCTTGGGAGCAGATGGTTTCTGTGGAGCTGTGCTTGATATTTCCACAGCCTCAGCATTACACGGATGCTTTTATTCACTAATCTGACAGTGTCAGCAGTAAAGCATCTTTGGAAAAGCTGATACACAGATTAAAAGCAGCTGAGCTGTCCCATCACCTGAAGTCATGCTTTGTTTTTTGCCAAGTGAAATTTGTCAGCACATTAAATTCCCCACTGTGCCCAGCTGACACTGTGTGTGTGCAGAGGGGTGGTTCTTGCAGGGGAGCTGCTTAGAGAGAAAACAACAAATACAGAAAAGTTCAGCCTTGTGGTTTGCTGAAGCAGCTGAAGCTCAGGGTGTAATGCAGCAAAAAGCTCGTTGAAGGTGAGGAGAGAGATTGAACCATAAAGGAATTTTCCAGTACTAAGGAGGAGATGCCAGTATTGTCCAGCAAGCGTGTGTGGGAGCTGAGCTGCTTTCAGCACAAGGACACTCAAAGGGCAGATTTTTTGCATCTCTGGCACAAACCATATGGAGGTGGATACAGCTGGTTTTGTGCCAAGAGTTTTGTTATAAAATCCCTCTACTGCAAAGCTTAGCTTAATCCCTCCAAACTCCCCAAAGCCTTTGGGAGCACCTGGGTATCTTGCTTAAGGTTTTCAGATGTGGTAAAGTGGCACTTCAAAGCTCTTCAATGGATCAGCAAATGCCAGAAACACTTTATATTTTCCTTTCAAGCAGGGCTGATCTTCCAGTGACTGCTCAGTGCAAGCCTGAGAATTGCAGTGCTTGTGAAAACACACAGAGTCGGTGACATCTGTCTGACCTGGTCAAGTTAAAAATTTTCTCTCTGTTTATTTGCTACTGTACCTTTTGCTTTGATTCATAAAGACAGTGATCTGGCAGAACTGAGTGCAGTATTTCCAAGAACACAGCTCTTAGAACATCTCTTCCTTTGAAGTCAGAAGGTGATTATTCTACCAAGAGCAGCACTTGGCACTCGTTCATGGTCAAACAATAACAAAAACTTAGTAATCAGCAGGGAAAGTATCCAGGAAATGGCATGTTGGGTGAGAATGGGAAGAGCTGTGCAATCAGTTTCAGGAAATTCTATTTAATAAACAAAACAAAAGCCCCAAACCGATCTTATCAGCTGCATATTTAATGGGCAAAGTACTTGACACACACCTTCACACTTGGCAGCCAGGAGTGTCCTGAGTCAACGTCATTTTGCCGCATTATTAATATTTTAAGCTCCTTTACTGAAGCAAATTCACAGGCACCCGTAAGAAGTCCTGCAATGCTACAGCAACTTTGCATTTGCAAATGTGAACAAGTCCTTGCCTGGTGCAAGATGTGGAGCATCTCCCCCTGGGTGGCTGATGTGAGGAGGCTGTAGGGAGGGGCTTTGTGCTGGAGTGCTGGGTTCCTCCTCTCTTTGCCAGAGCTGAGCTCTTCAGTGTGATTTGAGTTGTTTGTGCACTCTGGGGACTCTGCTGGCTTTTATTGCCACGTGAGACGTGTGTGTGTACAGGCATCAGGGAAGAAGCACAAAACTGCAGAGCGGAGCAGGAGTGTTTGGAGCAAGGATGGCATCGAGGGGCATTCCTGGCTCTTTGACTGAACCCAATACTCAGGATTCCTAATGTTTTGAGGATGGCCCACAGGTTGGAATTTGGGCAGTGAAGACATTTGCACAGGCTTCAAAATGTGAGCAGGTGTAACCAGTGGGGATCTTCACACTTCAGCTAAAGTGTGAATGAAATGATCATGTGCAATGAAATGTACACATGATTAACATGAAGATTTCATTACACGTGAACATTTCATGTAATGAAATCCTGAACATGTTCATGTACGAAATTACATGAACATCATGTAATGTAATGTTCATGTGTAAATGAGAATGAGTTTCCTTCATTCTCCTGCTGTTTAATGAATTTTACCTGTCTTAATTGAGTTCCCAAGGTCAATGCTTCCAGTCTATTCAGGTTGTCATAGGTTGGTCAGTGCCTTCACTGCCACCCTTTGGCTGTTATTTTTGTAGTATTCGAGGTTGCTAAAGCCATTGTTGTAGTCTAAACCCAGCTTTCTAATGTCTGCTGCCACAGCTATTCCTCAGTTTCTCCCTCAAGACTGGTGATCTGATTCTTTTAGATATCTGTCTAAAAGAAAAGAACTTAGAGAAAAAAAAAAAGGCCTGAATATATCAAATGGGATAAAATCACAATCTCTTCCCTCCAACTGCAGTAGATACTTTCCACAGTAAAGTACACACTTAAATTAAAGCAGCCTTTGTGTTATAAAAACTTGCAAAATTGCAACTTTCTCATTACAAAGCTAAAGAATTGAGTATTTAAAATGAGTATTTAAACTTGAATTGTTTGAGGATAAATACCAGGAGCCTTGTAGCTTTCTCAGCTGAAGCCATTTAACATCACCTCAGAGGAGCAATTGTCCACGTTTGGGGAGTTTCCTATCCCCAGTTCATCAGTTGCTGTTCAAATTCTGAGGTGCTTCTGTCCCTGAATGCCTTGAGGAAGGTGGAGTCAGCCTGGGGGTGGGATTGCACTGGTGGGCGAGCTGGACCATGGGTGGTGGGGAAAGATAACACATGATAGGTTCTTCCATGTTCTCCTGGGGACTTGCAAAGGAGAAGGGAGTACAGCTGGGAATGTGCTGCCTCCTGCCCCCCCCTGCTGCCGCTGGGCAGGGGGACAGGGCAGCTGCTGGGGCAGCAGGGGCAGAGGTTCCTGCTGCCAGCGGGCTCTCAGGGCAGGACAGTTCCCTCCTCCACGGGAGAAACTCTGTTGTACGGGGTCAGGAGACTCACGTCCCTGTTTTCAATAAATTGGGGAAAAAATTATACCCTTCTATCTCAACCATTTAAGTATGTGCATGTGGCTTTTCCCCTCTTGCATGTTTTTTTTCTAATTATAATTTTCTGACATACTTCCTGGAAGGCAGAGTTATTAATATTTATCCTCCCAGGACTGAATGCCTCTGCTCAGCTCTGAGTCACCCTTCCAATTACAAATTAATTTATCCAGTATTGCTCTTTGCCAGGATGAGCAGCAAAGAGCAGTGCACCAGTCTTAGACTGAAATTTGCTGAAGGGAAGAAGTAACATGTCTGAGGTGTATCTCTGGGGCCCAGCTTCGTGAGGGGTGCACTGTGAGAGGAATTTGTCTTTACAAACCAGCCGGGGGTCTGCTGGTAGATAAAACCAGCACTGAGAGATAAAAGAAACAATGGGAAGGATTCCACTGATTGATGAATGGAAAAAGATATTTTCATTTACAAATAAACTGTAAGTTTACTGATAAATGAAATCGGATGTTGAAAGATGAAAGAAACAATGGAGAAAACCCCTAAATTCCATAAGAATTAAAAATTAAAGGAGAGGGTTATACATTGGAGGGGAATCCTCGGTTTCAGGCATTCTGGGAAGTCTGAACCTCTCAGGTACCTCAGCCTGTGGGGAAAGAGAGAGGGAAATGTGTCTGGGAAATCGGGATAAAAAGGAGGCTGCATCCTCTAAAAATTGGCGAGTGCCCAGGGGAATGTCCCATGGCCTCTCCCTTTATTCAAATAAAGTAAAAGGACTCCTCTGTCTCCTTTTTAGACACAGACACCTGGTGTTTGTGGAGTAATTTTCCTGACAACTGAAACAGGCTGAATGTTTGGGAAGGCAATAGGGGGAGTGTGATGACTGATCTACTCCAAGGAATTTTACAGTGTGCAAGTGGGGAAAGCTCCCCAGGGCTTCTCCCCCTCGCCTGCCCTCCCTGACTCTTGGGGCACCAGCTTTTGAATTAGCCTTGCCTTTCTCCCTGCTACACTGCTCAGGACAGGATGTGGATTGCTGAAGGCATCTTAGTGCTCCAATTTGCAGACCGACAGCAACTTGCAAGAGAAGTGTTTGTTGAACTGGGTAGCTTAAGATCACTCTTCCCTGGTTTTGGAAAAAATGCAGATACTTGGCTGTTTGTTATTCAAAATAGAAAAGGCTGTTTAAAGGATTATTAAAAGATATAGGTGGTGGAAAATGACTAAAAAGCTTTTAGCTTTTTTTTTTTAGTGACCACCACAATGAAATCTGCAGTGTCTGTAGCCCAAACTTTGGACTGACTGGTGAGAATCCCTGTTAGAGTAACAGAGCCAGCCGTCCTGAGGAAGCCTGCAGGGAAATCCTCTGCCTGAAATGTGGGAAATGGCCTTTGCTTTGGGATTGTCTGCCAAGACAGAGAACTGTCATGATCAGTAAGTGAATATCTGGAGGGCATCAGTGTGAGAACCTGCTGGGCATTTGGGTCATCTGTGAAAAGGCATCAGCTAAAACCCCTTTGGGGTCACCTGAACCCATCGAGCGCATCCCATTGCACGGCTGCACATCACCCAGAGGCAGAACTGCCCCTGGCCTGGGCAGCTGCTCTTTAAAAACTGCTGTTTGGGAAGCTGCAGTGTCACCTGCCTGGTAAATAAACCTCTGCCTTGATAGATGGGCCAGGTCAGACCTCCAAGTTGAGGTTTTGGGTTCCTGCCTCGGGTTGCACCCACTCAAGAGAAGCACAGCCTGGCCAAGCACATTCATTTCTGTAATCCCCTTACTTGCCTGGTCACTTCCAGCAGGTCTAGATGGATTTCCTTTGTCCCCCTTGTCTTAATTATTTTATTCTTATCTGAAAGCAAATTCAGAGAAATGCAACTAAAATAAACATGCACTCTCTTTTCTTGGAAACGCAGATTCCTGTTTGTTAGACTTGCCTGTGACCTCCCAGGTTAATTGAGCAACTTTCTGATGCAGCGTGGGGGTGAACCTCTCCTCTGGTTTGGTGTCAGATGGAAAATTCAGGAGAGGGAGGCATCTTGTGCTAAGTGGGCCTTGGAAATGTGCAGTGATGAGCATGGGGCAGCTGTGTGAAACAAGTGCCCCTCTCCGGGAGCAGGGAATTGTTGATGTCACTGAGCTGGATCCTGACAGCTGAAATCACACCACATCAGAAGCCAGGGCTCCTGGTTCTGTCAGCAGTTTCAGACTCAGCTGAGGATGTTTTAGCACGGGAAATCCTTGTCTGACTAATCCTATTCCCATTGATTTACCACTGTGTCATTGTCTGGTTTTTAATGCAAAGTGGTGGAGTTTTAGGCAAATTATATTAAAAACCTCAACATGTAGAATTAAGATTGAATGAAGCTCTTTCTGTTGCTAATCAGTCTTCCTTTATTCCATAAACATATTTTTATCCTATCATCATTTTGGATTGAAGGGAACATTTTTGTTATTTACCGTAATTATAAGTCAGTCATCTTGTTTTTTTCTTTTGTTTTCCTCTCCCTTTGTTGTATCTCAGTTGTAAGATATGGTTTCGTCTTTCAAGATGAAAACCATAACTGATGTTGGGGTTTAGCAGTGGAAAGCCCTGCAGTGGCTGGAGAGTGGCCGCTGTTCCCTGGACCCAAGGGGTCACTGGGTCCTTGGCACATCCCCAGCTGAGCTGGGCAGTGTGTGCTGGTGATTGTGATGCTCTGGCAGGGTCTTCTGGGGGTTCTGATGCCTTGAGGGGCTCCCTGGAACAGAGGCTGGACAGTGTTAAAGGAATAAAGCAGGGATTTATTAAAAGGCCTCAAAGGATGCACCTTGGGCAGTACAAGAGCCCGGCTGTGGCTCCACACAAGATGGACCCCAGGTCATGAGTTTTCCCACTTTTATCAGTTTTGGTCCATTTCCAGATTGGGGTTCATTGTCCAATTCCAGCTCCAGGTGATGCAGTCCCATCCTCCCAGTCTGCTCTCCTCAATTCTCTGCTGTTTTTACATTTTGGGCCTGAAGCTGCAGAGGTATCCTTGGATGTGGGGCTGGAAAAGGATTGTTCTGTCTGACTGAGCTGTGAGGAGAACTTGCCAACACTGATATGAAATTCAGAGCTATATACTAATGCAGTACAGAATGTGGAAAATATGAAAGCTCAAACTTCAGGCATCAAGCAGAGCCCTGCTGAGGGAAGGGCTCTCTGTGGAGTGCACGTACAGAGGTCACTCTTGGGCTTCCACGCGAAGAGTTTCTTTTATTTCTGCCGAGATACTTGAGATCTCAGTGTTTATCATGCTAATTTTAAACTTGTAAGATGTTTCTCATGGGCTGTTTATAGACTAGTTGGCTCTTCAAAGGCCCAGAGGGACTTTTTCTGTAGAGCAAGCCTGAGAACTTCACTCAGGGAGACTCGCCAGGAACCCAAGTCTTTCATTTATTATCCTCAAATGCACAGCTCACTAAAGAGGGTGAATCCTGCAGACTTAATGCAGCTTCTCAGCTTGGACTGACCACACTGTTGCTGAGGGAACTGCTCGAAAGACTTCGAATAAAGGCTTGTATCTGTGTGGATGTGTGTATGGCTGGGGTCAGAGACTCCAGTACCCCAAAATCTGTACCTTTTGAAAACTAGGCTGCAGAGTGAAGATCTCCAGCTGCCGTGCTCCTACAAAGTTAGGAGAAGAACACATACATTCTCACCAAGGACAACTTATTCTGGAGAAGGCAGTTTTCACACCTGACTGACCCAGTATGCAGCAGTTTCCTACCTGGTTTCTGTTATGCTGAAAAACTTGCAGCTGACTGACCCCTCTGTAGTGAGGATTAAGCATCAATGGGCAGAAATAAAGACAAAGACACAAACAGGTTGTTTACAGAACAAGGCTGTTATAGAAGGCGCTGTGCAATAATAAATACCTCAAATTATGGCCTGTATTTGGGTTATGTAGATGGACAAGACAGGATCTTTTCCCTGTGTTTCCTCAAATTCCAATTTGATGGGAATGAATTGTTAAACCCAGGAAGTTCAACAAAGCAAAGGCAGGTAATTGGTCATATAATGCTTGTATAAGTGTTTCCAGTTCTTGTGATGGAACAGGGTTGTGTGCACTTTGACTTTTATCTTTTATTAATAAAGATTTTTATTAATAAAATAAAAATTTTTATGACTTTTATTTGAAAGACTTCTTTCATTTTCCATCTTTCTTTAATTACTTTCTTGAAATTCCTTCTGCGTTGTTCATGGGTTTGGGCTGTGTAACTGTGTCAGTTGCTCATTTAGAGCAAGTGGAATAGGATCCTCTCTATTCATTCCCTCCTGGAGAGCCTGTTTGCCTCCTCTCTTCACATGCAGGCTGTTTCTTGGAGCTGTCCTACAGCACCAGGCTCTGGATCTCTGTTGGGGGGTGGGTGGGCTTGCTTGGGCTTTGGCAGAAGGTCTTTCTTTAGAACCGGGGTTTTGTTGTTGCTTTTTTAACCTGGGCAAGGAACTCACGGGGGATTTGCTGCATCTCAGGAGCGCCACAAAGCACCTGTAAAACTGTCACAACAAGAGAGCAGCAAGTTAGCAGGAATTTAATTCAGCTCGGGTTTCATAAGACAGGCTTTATCTCATGATCTTTGTATTATTTAAGTTCCTGGGATAGCTCTGGAACAACACGGATGTGATAACATTTTGTATCGGAGGTTGAAATGTCTTGAAAAAAAATATGTCATTGTGCCAAGAGACCTTGACCTCCACATGAGTAGTACAGAGGGGAGAGAGAGCCATAAACAAAATTCTGGGACAGGTTACAGGCCTGTAACAGTTGTCCTGTGTTTTTATTGATTACAAATATTGCTGACTTGGTGGCAATGCAGAGAACAGAAGGGACTAAATGCTGTCCAGCCTGCTTTCAGGTCTGTAGGGTCCTGACACCTGACTGAGCTGATGCAAACACTGCTGTGGCACGGAGATTTTGGGGAGCTGGCAATCACTCAGGCTGGCCTGCAGTCAGGTTGTGGACATCCCA
The DNA here is from genome assembly GCA_013390105.1 of Tichodroma muraria. Taxonomy (NCBI): domain Eukaryota; kingdom Metazoa; phylum Chordata; class Aves; order Passeriformes; family Sittidae; genus Tichodroma; species Tichodroma muraria. The sequence continues at coordinate 23,245 of WAAG01026575.1, read as the reverse complement.
TTGCTGAAAGTGTGATATGGATTGAACTGACTGAATTACCAATGGAACTGATGCAGGCTGGTTGGGTTTGTGTTTGACCAGGGAAAAGATGAAAACTTGGTTTAAGCTCTCAGAATGGGTTGGTTCGATATCTGTAACTGGAGGAATTTCTGCAGTTGCACAGCAAAACATTCTGTGTTTCTGAGAGCAGAGGGCATGTGCTAAGCATGAAGGTAAGGGAACTGCCTGCAGCTGAAAATGTAGGTATTTTAGCTGGTGTGGATTGTGAGCATGGCCTCCCTAAAGCTGCAGGGTCAAACGCTGATAACTGATCTCTCTACACTCAAGAGTCCAAAACATTCCTGGTGATTCTTTGTGCAACACAGCTACTAGCAGCAAGCTCTGACTACTCTTATTATCAACAGCCTTGCTTGCTGGGGAAAATGGCTTTTTAGAAGTTTTACACAATTTTTGCTTCAGCTGAGGTTCCTTTTTTTTAATGAGAAACTGCATCTTCTCAGGATTAAAAATTTATTTTGTAATAATCATAAATTCTTCATCAGCCTCTCACCACTGAGCACTGAAACATTAAGCAGCTTCAAAATTAATGGGGAGTACTGTCTGTTTCCTAGTGTTTGCTTTGCCCCCTCCCCTCATGGTCAAGCTCACATGTCTCTTCCCAGGTACCTTTCCACAGCTGTTTAATCCCCAATAAATTTCTGTTACAGCTCGAGAGTCTTTTCAGTCTGTTTAACCTTCACCTAGTCCTTGCCTGGATGCATTTCTTCCATGTGAATATTATTTTATCTGGCCTGTTGTCAAATTTTATCCAGCCTGATTAGAGATTTCCGAGCATTTAGCAAAGTAGGGGGGAGAGTCTGGACACAGAATTGTTTTAGAAATAGCACAGAATTAAAGGGCAATGTCAGCTGTGTGAGTTGTCAAGGCGTCTCCTATAGATTTCCACAGCCTCAGGAATGCTGTTGGTGTTGAATGTGGTTTTCTGGATGACCAACACCTCCTGCTTTCACCTGCCTTGCACTTCTGGGTGGCATCTTCTGGTATGAGGTTCTCTCTCCTGAGTGCAGAGAAACCCAGACTACTGACTTCTTATTCTGCACTGAGTATGGAACCCTGAGCACTGATTGCTTCTAAAATACTAACTGAGCAATGGAAACCAAGGGGCATTTAAGAAAAATCCCAAACCAAAAACACGACAAAAAACCCTCTACAAACAAAATGAAGTGTGTAAGGAGCACCAGTAGCAAAAGTTTATGGTGAACTTCAGGAGTCTGGCATGGATAAACTCAGTTTAATTTGTGTCTAGCTGTATTTGTGTCAGCAAGTTATTTAGTAAAAAGATTAATCTAGAATTGGGGGGTTTGCCAGTTGCTTGGGGCTTTTCCCCTGGGAGGGGAATGGCAATAGCTCTCCAATGTTCCAGGAGGTTTCATGAGAGTTTATTCAAAAGTTAATGATAAAGGAGAAGAGAAAGAAGGGAATCTCATCTATCCCAGGGAAGATGTCAGGGAATTCTGCAGAGAAGGGACTGCATGCCCCTGAGCTGTTTGTGGCTGTGAGTGGGGCTGATGGATGCTGTGGAGATGAGGGATGGTGCTACGGAAACTTTCACTCCCTGGGAATTTCTCATGTCCCAGTAAAAATGCTCACAGCTTAAAGCCAGACTTAAATCAATCTTTTACCATCATCTTTTGTTTTTAAGAGAGAGTGAGCAATTTACTATCTGTGCTTCCTAACAGCTTCCAAAACTCTTTTCAAGTGGAAGATTTGCTGGACTCAGAGAAACAAATGATCCACCTGCTATAATCCCAGCAATGCAAAGATCAACGAAATGTGCCTGAGCACGTGGGCTGAGGGAGCTGGACCCAGCTGAGGGGTTGGATGATGGTCTCTGTAGATCTCTGCTCATCTGCACTTCCATTCTCTGTCCCTGTGCAAGGGGCTACCCCAGCTCCTGCCTGTTGTGTGCTGTCCCCTGCTCCAGCTCCTCTGGCAGTGCTTCCAGGCAGATCCTCACTGGCCATGGCTCCCACCAGCTCTGAGGAGGGGAGAGCAGGAGCAAAGAGTGAGAGAAGGATTTGAGGAGGGTTAAAACAGTAAATCAGGGAGGGGAGAGCTGGTGTTGTGAAGAGGAGGAGTTTCTGTGGGCAGTGTGCTGGGGCTCGGCGTGGGGCAGCAAGAGCTCACATCCTCACGAGACTTCACGTGTCCGAGTCACCTCAGACAATTTCTGGTGCTTTCACTTTTGCCAGAGCATGGATTTCTTCTCTTTTTGTCAAACTGTGCGATGGAAAGGAAGGACCTACCACTGACTGTGTGCACACGTGGGGAGCTGGTGGCCCAACATCCAAAAGCGCAGATTTGTCAAATAGATTTGCTCCTTAGAGCCCCTTTTCAGAGCTTCCCTCTCATGGATTTGAGTGATGTCACTGATGCTCTCTTTATCTCCCCTCGCTATTTTTTCACTCCTGGCATACATTGAATCCAAATGAATGAAGGCGTTTCACTGACCTGTTTGTTCAGAAATATGTAGATGATGGGGCTGTAGACAATGCTGCTCTTGGCAAGGATGGCTGGGATGATGCTGGCTGCAGGGGTGATGAGCCCAGGCTCTCCAAAGGTGGCTGTGAGTGCCACAGCTGCATAGGGCAGCCAGCAGAGGAGGAAGCACACCACCATCACCACCACCATGACCGGGACGCGCTGCTCCCGGCTCCGGCCCGGCCCCTTGTGGATGCTGCTCACCTGGGTGGGACAGAGGCACAGGTGAGGCACCAGCACTGCTTGGACTGGGGACAGTGATGGTGCCTGGGGGCTCCTGGGGTGGCTGCACTGAGGGCAGGGCTGGCAGTGTCACCTGAACCCTTCTGGCTGGAGAGGAGCTGCCCAGCATGGGCAGGGTTGGTGTGGTGTGTACACAGAGTGCATCCCTGGGGTGGTGATGCCTTTTTGGGCTACCTAAAAAGAGAGGACAGACAAAATCAAGGGAATAAAAAGAAGTTCTATTTATTGAAGGGCCTACAGGTACATTTTGGGCAGATGAAGCCCCCCAAGGGCTGCACCCAAAACAGACCAGGGGTCACGGGTTTTCACACTTTTATAAGTTTGGTCCATTTGCATATTGGGGTTAATCTTCCAATTGCAGCTTCAGGTAATGAAGTCATTTACCCCCAGTGTGCTCCCCCCAACTCACTTTTGTTTCCATCCCTCAGGGCCTGAGGCAGTGAGGGGTCCTTGATTCCAGGCCTGGAGAGGAATTGCTGTGTCTGACCAGAATGGGAAAGCAGCAGCTCACACTGTATGTGGAGTTTAGAGTGAAGAATTACAGGACTACAAATATATGAAAAATATAAAAGCTAAAGTCCTAAGGCATCAGCCAGACTAGCAAAAGTGCTCTTCATTTACAACAGCTTCCTCCAGTTTACTCCAAACCCCAGCTTTTGACAGGAGTATCCTGGGCAGGAGGCGAGGAGGAGGAATGTGCCCTGGTGGGACCAGAGGACAGCAACTTGCAGTGCTCCCAGAAGCACTGCCAGAAGAGATCCCAGCAAGGATGAAATGCCCTGCACCCACTGGCACTGGGGCAATGAACAGCAGGGGCTGAGAGAGCTTCCTTCCCTGAACCTATGGCAGAAGGCAGCACTTGAATTAAAGTGATTTACAGCAGGCTCCTCTCTGGACTTGGGGCTCACATATGCTTGGAAGTAAATCACGCTGCATATAAACACTGCTGGCCTGTGCCTCTCCCTTGGTTCCTAGTTGCCAGCGTGTTTTGAAAACCAGACCTTTCAGTGACTGCTATGCAATGCCTGGGCTGAGAAGTGCTGCAGTAAGCACAAGGAACTAATTATTACAAGCAGTTTTACGGGGAATCCATCGGGAGGTATTTGAGTGTTGGAAGTCACCTTGAGACTAATTAAAAAGCCTAACCAAAACTGTTCACAAAATAGAACATATCTGTAATTGCCTGCTGAGGGAACTCAAATATCAAGTACTTTATAAATATCTTGTTAATGTGCAAATGAAATCTTTTATGACACTTGTCTGTGATTTGAAAGGAAAAAAAGTGGTATTTGCCACTAGGCAAATAAAGCTGTTAATCAAAATATTTCCATTAGTAAGAAGTGAATATTTCACTCAGAGCCACCCACAGGCATCAGGAGCTCAGATTTATTCACAGACATCTCAGACAGAAAGCTCACATTTATCTTCTTACATTGTATCTCATGGAGCTGATAAGAATTTTGTACAGCACCTCCCCTGTGTGTGGATTTTTTGAGAGTCTGCCATGTCTTGGTGTAAAACTTCACTCAGGCTCTGTGGTGAAGTCCAAACAACTGGATTGGGGTGGAAACAAGGATGGAGACAAACAGGGGCTGCATTTTACATCCTGTGGGCTTGGTTTTTGAGGCTGCTGACGAGAAGCACTGAAAGGCACCAGCACCAGCTGCCAGGGTTCTGTATCCCCACACGAATCCCAGTTTCTTTGTGCCTTCCTGAGGTCCTCCTGTCTACCTCCCCAGGCCAGGAGATGCCTGGGGCAGGTAGTGGGTGATGGCTTGCACATGGAGCACCTCAAGGAAAACCAAAAGCTCCTTTTTGTTCTGTTGATTTCTATCAATTTCAGAAAAGGAATCCAAACAACCTCTTCCTTCTGATAAGGTCAGAGAGGACAAATATTTCACTGATGTCTTCTAGATGGAGATCAGGCTGGTGGTGAGGCTGGGCACGGGAGGAGGGCTCAGGAGGGATTTCCCATTTGATAACCTTGAGCAGGGCTGGGGTCGCAGGGAGCTGGGTAGTGCTTGCTCTCCACATCTCTGCAAATCCTGCTGCACTGGGGCACGGAGCTGCACAGGGAGGAGCAGCTGCTTCTGGCCACGGGCTTCAGCTTAAAGCCAGTGGGTTCCTCTGCTGCTGCACCTCCCACCTGGGCAATGCTCCCTTCTCAGCTAAACTCTACCAGGTGTCGCTCTCTTGACTTTTGAAGTGTTTCATCCTTTCCTAAAAAAAAAAAAAAAAAGAAAAGCTTGCAGTTTTCAGGCTGCTGATGCCAGGGAATGGCTTCATGGGTAAGCAAGGAAAGGTTTCGATTTCCTTGCCAGCAGCAGGAAATTATTTATTTTCATCCTATGAGGCCAAAAACTTTGAATATCCTCCCGCTTCTGTAACTCTCCTTGAAGCATTTTTGCTTTCAACCACAAGGCTCCCCTGGTCAGTCAAGGAAACCTGAGATATTCATATTCGGCACACATGCAGAAAACTTCTGCAGAACTAAATCAAACCCAGCACCCTTGAAATGCTGCTGCCCCCCATCAGCAGATGGTGACTTGGCCATACCATGTCACTGTGGGCTGTGCCTGGCATCAGATCACCCTCTGGAGGTGGACAAAGCAAAGAGCTGTGTAAAAATGATGCTGATGAATGGTGCTGTGGGCTTTTAGTTTAATTTTGTTTAACTTAAACAAAAATTTAAACTTAAATTTTGTTTAACTTAAAAAAAATTTAAACTTTGTTGAAATTTTAGTTAATTTTGGTAACTTCCAGGAAAGCTAAAAGCACAAGTCTGGCCCATGCTTGCCTTTGGTTGCTGGCCCATGGAGATTGGAAAGTCAGTTCAGGCTGCTCCTGGCCCAAGGTTAACAGCAGCAATGCCACTGCAGGAGTTTAGCATAGGGGTACCCTGGATGTGCACTGACCTGCTGTACACTGTCCTTTGCTTCTGGTTTGGTCAAAAATCTAAACTTCATTTTGCTGTGCAAGACACTAGTTTTAAAAATCTCACTATTTCTGTAGGTTTTGGTATAGAAAACAGCCATGAAAAAATGTGCTTTTATAGCCTTCATATTTTCTTCACTGGAAACTGAGTCTCTGTTTCTTCTGAAATGATCTTTTCAGTTTCCTAAAATTTATTTTGCCTCTGTGTCATGTCTTCTATGTGTTGAATGAGTGGCCCAGTGCACTGAGTTAGCAGGACTGGGGAGATGGAAGCCCTGGCCCCATTCTTGCTCTTACAATGTTTATTTCTCTTGCTTCCCATGGCTGTTTATTTTTTATTGGCTAAGTTTCTTTGTGTTTTCTCCTGCAGAGAAGCACCTCAAAGCGGTGATTCAGCCTGCAGAAGTGATTAATTTGCCTTTTTAAAAATTTTGCTGACCATAATTGGGATTGTGCACGACCTTCCTCCCAGTGTAGCAGCAGAAATGCTCGCGAACTGTTTGTGTGGTGTGGGATGTCACAGACAGAAGGAGGAGTGGCTGATGCAACAAACAATAAGGACAGGTTTAAATAAAGGACAGGAGGTCACTGTGGACGCAGCAAATGCCTGGTGGATGTTGCTGACACCGTGCAGAAGGAACGGAGTCATCACTTTACTAGGAAAGTAAAATATGTGTTTTCAGCACTGGGCATGGAAATTGCTCAGTGGCAGCCAGGCCTGGGGAGCACAGCTGAGCCACCTGGGAGGTTCAGCCACAAAACTCCACTGTGAAGGATCTTGAATCTCCAGGGTTATCTGAGAATCTCAGCTGAGGGACTGTTTTTTCTTGGTTTTTTTGTGGAACCACCATACTATTTAGAGCTTGGAGAACTGACAACAACACTCATGGCACTGAGAGGATGGTCCTTGAGAAACGTCGGAATACGGGAGATAAAGGGAGAAAAAACTCAACCAAACTGTGCAAGTGCTGGCCTGAACGTGCCAGCTGAGCAAAGCAGAGACAAAAGGGGCAGCACAGGCACTCCTGGGCTCTGGCAGCAGCTGAGCACCATCAGGCATCACTGCCTGTTCATCAGAACGAGCCCCAGAGCTGTGGAATCAGATACACTCAGTTATGCTCTGCCCTGGAGAATTCATGGCTGGGGCTGTTTCAACGTGTCACTTAATGGAGATGCAATTAAACTGCATAACAATGCACACAAACTGTGCATTGAAGGTCAACCTGATTTCTTCTGAAGAGGATGTGAGAATTCCTGGTGGTCCCTGCCCATCAGCAAATTCCCTGCTTCTAAGAATTGATAAATGTAGGTAGATAAATTGGATGTTTCAGGGAAAACCCTCAATCCTTTAGGGCTGGGATTAGATCTTTAAGGTGCCTTCAAACCCAACACAACCCATTCTATGATTCTGTGATTACTGAGAATTTCCTTGAATTTCTGAAACAGTGGGCAGTCATTCAATGCTGGTTTAAAAGTATTTCATGATCTGTCCTAATACTAATTTTAAAAAGTTTTGCTTGGAGGGGAAATAAGTGGCTGATGCTCCCATACAGAAATATTGCAAGAGCAAGTTATATTTTTTAAGGAAGTTTTTTCTATCCCTCCTAACATTCAAACCTTTGAATTATGCTTAAAAGCCTCCAAGTACAATCATAAAAGCTAGAAACTCATTACCTGCATTCCCAGTGAAGCACTGGCTTTCTTAGAAGTCCCATCCATTCAGTGCCTTGCCATGAAAATGAGAGTGGGGAAAGCAAGTTGCCAGCTCTGTTCCATGTCTGTTTTAATGCTTGTCTGTGAGAGGAGAGCTCTGCTCCTGGCAGACCTGGGGCTTTTACCCCACAAAGCAGCAATGAAGCAGCCTTGAGCCCGGCAGATCAGTCTGCAGGACAGCACAGGAACACGTGGGGAAGAGCAAAGCTGGAGACTCAAAATGACATGAGGCAAAGAGCAGCTTCACTGCTGGTTTGTCACTTGGAAACTTTTCTGCCTCCCAGGTTCCCAGAGTGCTGCTTACCTGCACTAGAGCTGGTAAATTGACATATTGTGAGGCTTAGCTTTATCTTGGATGACAAAAACCTGAATTCTTTTGTCTGAGTGAAAGACAGACCTTTTGTAGTGCCCTTTGGGCAACACCAGCTAAGTCCTGTCCCTACTGGTTGGGGCCCAGGTCTTTCCTATATGAAAGAGGACAATTAGAAACCTCTCTGATTTATTTATGTATACACACACACACATATATATGTATATATATATGTGTGAGTGTATATATATTTATACATATGTATTTCTGCATGCTTTGGGGAAAATGGGGGAATGTGAGATGGGGGTGATGTTTTGTAAAAGATGTGCAATGGGAAGGGTTTATCAGTCCTCTGGAAGTGACAGAAAGTGCAGCACCTTTTCACCCAGGCTGAAACTGGGGGGCTCTGCCAGCCCCAGCTGCATACCCAGCAAAGCTGAGCTGGCAGGGGAGAGTGGAGATGGAAACCTGATTTAAAATATTGGGTATAAGTTTCAAGGGCAACCCCCCCCAATTATTCTCAAGGCTGGGGATCCTTCCTCAGGGTTTCCAGGACAGAAGCAAGGCTGTCTGTGGGCTGTGGAGAGCCTTGCACCTTCCTTCCACAACCACAGCATTCTTGATTCTTGGTTTCTTGCCTGGGGCTAAGTGTGTTTTTATGGATAATGGAACACCTTATGCACGGGAAGGAATAAAACATCTGTAAGAAATTGCTTTTGCCTCCAACTGCTGAATAATTCCAACCAGAATTCCATCCTTCTTTTGCAGAAGAGGTATTGGGCTGAGGGAGCTGAGCCTCGAGTCTGGCTTCACTCAGGAGATGCTTTGCTTTCCCTGCTTGAGGCTCCTGGGCTCCCTGCACTGCCCTGTGCCCACTCCTTGCCCAAGCAGAGATTCAGGAGCAGATGTCTGTGACCTGGGAGATGGCCCCCTCCCTTCTGAGGGCATCTGGAAAGGCAGAGAAATCCTCAGCCACATCAATACATTTGTATCCCTCAAGCTTAACAACAGTCCGCATAAATTATCAATTTTCCAGTCAAACATTTCCTTTCCCCCTGCCTTTTTCCCATGCTGTTTTACCTTTTTCTCCCTCAGTTACTGACGCACAATTTGGGTTGCCCTGAGCATCTCCTTGCTTTTGGAACGCTGTGGAGACCTCACTTGGCTGTGCTAGGGAAAGGGAACCAGATGACAAATGTGGCCATTCATGATGTACAAAATATGCAGCAAATCCCACTGATGCTATTGCCTCAGCTTCACACCTAAATACAGGGTGTGTTCAGTACCTTAATGAGTTGGGCTTGCACCAAAATATCCCAAGTTTGCCTGTTCATACAAAGAGGACACCCACGAGTTTGGTGGGCCCAAATAAAACTTCTGACCCTCGGGCTGTGCCCCTGGTGCTGCCCAGCACTGAGGGCTGGGTGCAGATTTGCCTCTGCAAATCATCTTTTCTATGCCCATAAATGAAGGCTGTGGAAAATCTCCTGTGGTAAGTGAATTAACAAGAATGGTACTGTGGAAATTTGTCCAAAAGCACTGAAAGCTGGCTCTAAGCAAAGGCAGGTGGTCTCAGGCTGGCAGGGGATCACGCAGCCCGTGCAGGGACCATCCACTACTGATGGCTCTCTGGACGCTGCTGTTCCCAGTACTAACACACACCCCTGCCAAAGCTTATAGAGAGGAGAGAGAGAAGAAATCCATTTCCATCTGCTGTGCTGATGTCTTTCACCTCTGCAGCAGTAATTTTTCTCATTTCTGAGAGGGCTTGGAAGGTGCCAGAGGAGACAGTGAGGGCCTTGTGGTGTGCAAGGGAGGAGCTCTCTGGCTCAGGTATCTTTTGAAGTGCTCGCAGCATCCTGTCACAGCCACCTGTCCTGGTTTGGCATGAATTTATTTTTTGGTATGGAAGTGGGATGTGATCCCAAATCCATATTTTGCAGGTGTTCATTTAAAGTAGAATGTCTGTCCTCTCAAGGGTGAACCACATGATTTAAAATCAAAATTTAAATCTCAATTCAGTCCCTCTCTTGCTGCTATAAACACCAAGGGCTGTAAGGAGAGGTCTTGTAATCACTAAATTTTTAATTTCAAACACCAGAATATTAAAATAATTTGTCCTGGTTGTTGTTTGCAGAGGTTGGAGCACTGAGTGCAGGCACAATGCAGTGCTGCTTGGGGGTTGCTGGTTTCTAAGTGTGGCCTCATTCTTCTCAGAACTCCCTGACTTCTCTGTACCACAGCCAGGGTGCTCCCAGGCTTGGGGGCTTCCTGTGCAGGGATGTCCTTTGGAACAATGAACCTGCACAGCCCATCTGCCAATGTCTTAAACATCTTTAGGATGTTTATTAAATATCTTAGCACCAAGACTATTAAATTATTAAATTAAAACATCTTATTAGAACATCAAAACATCTCAGCACCACTGATGTTCACACTGACTCGGTTCCCCTCCTTCTGCATCCTGCACTGGTTCTTTGATCAGCAGTGGCTGCGGTGAGAGTGTTCTTCTCGTTGAGTCGTCTCGAGTGTCATCGAGGGAGCCCCGGGAGGAGCCAGGGCAGGAGGGCAGGAGCTCAGCCTGCAGGGCACGGCTGCTCCCTGCTGTCCCGAGGGTCAGAGCTCTGCAAGGCTCTGCTTCCCTCACTGCCTCTGCTCGGGCACCGCCGAGGTTTGGAAGCAGTGTTAATATATTGGAAATATTTAATATTTCCAATTAATATTTAATATTAATGTTGTAAATATTTAATAGTGTTAATATTGGGAAAATATTTGCGCTACAGGAGGAAAAAAAAAATCAGAGCTGCTTTGTTTTCAACTAGAAAAGTCCTTAATGTGTTCATCAGGTTGGGGACTGCTATTGGACAAATCATGCTGTGGCACACCCAGCACGAGGTATCTCCCCTCCAGCTCTCTGGAGAAGCTGAGAACAGGCAGTGCCCTTCTTGGAGCAAATCCTCCAGGGAATCACAGTATCCCAAAGGGGGGAAGTGTTGCCCGTCGTTCCAGAGCCAGCACCTGGGCCCTGGCCCTCCTTGCACATGTGCTTTGTATTCACGTGATGCCTCAGGATTTTAGCTTTTATATTTTTCGTATCATTGTAATCCTGCAGTTCTTCAGTGTATAACTCCAAACTCCACATGCAGTGTGAGCTGCTGCTTTCCCATTCTGGTCAGACACAGCAATTCCTCTCCAGGCCTGGGAATCAAGGACCCCTCACTGCCCCAGGCCCTGAGAGATGGAAACAAAAGTGAGTTGGGGGGAGCAAACTTGGGGTAAATGACTTCATTACCTGGAGCTGTAATTGGAAGATTAACCCCAATATGCAAATGGACCAAACTTATAAAAGTGTGAAACCCGTGACCCGTGGTCCTTTTTGGGTGCAGCCCCTGGGGGGCTTTGTCTGCCCTAAATGTACCTGAAGGCCCTTCAATAAATAGAACTGCTTTTTATTCTCTTAATTTCATCTGTCCTCTGTTTTTAGGTAGCCCAAAAGGCATCACACGTAGGTATCAGATGTTCCCACAGAAGAAAGAGTCCTTCCTGCAGCTCTGAGAAGGGGAGCCTGCAGCAGAGCCCGAGGAACCAGGAGCAGCTGGGATGAGAACCAAGCCAAGCATCTCGAATGGGCAGAGCTCCTGCTGCAGTCCCAGTGGGGAAATACAGAAACATCCCCCGCCGCGTTTTCACTGGGACTGAGCTCAACTGGAGCCAAGACAGCCAATTCCTTGGTTATCCTGCACGTGGGTGGATTGATCCAAGGTGATTTCCCTCTTCCATCACTGACCTGCTGTCATGATTCCTGCCTTTGTGAATGTGTCTGTCTCACCTGCCTGGTTCAGCCTCAGTTTATGGTGGCTATTCACTCTGTCCAGATTAATGCTGAAGGAGCAGTGTAATCCCCCTTTCCCTCTCCTGCCAGTGGAAGGGAATTGCTGGAAAACAGTGCTGCTCTCCCTCAGTTTCTCCTGCCCATGCTGTACCAAGCTATTACCCCAGCATTAGGAACCGCTGGACTTGCTAATTGACATTGTGAAATTAACATGTAACACATACCGCCTTGCATTTTCCTTTTTTCTTTTTTCTTTTCTCCTTTTTTCTTTTCCATGAGACTTAAGGGACAAAAGGGGCAGAGGGCTGGTGGAAACCATGCCAAGGTGTTGGCTTTTCCTGCCTTGCCTGTGATTGCTGCTTGAGGTAGATTTACCCTGAGACTCAACCCAGGGCAGGAATGTGTGCAGAAAAGCAGAATACTGAGCCTTGCAGTGATCTGCTTGGATGAGCACTGGTCAATAATTTGAAGGCAGGCCCTCAGATTCATTTGTCTAGGAGATAATAGAAGAGTGAGTTGTCTGTGAATTAAAGGGGAAAAAAAAACCCCAACCATACTGTAATACAGTGACACAAAAGCTGGAATCAATTGTATCTGCATTGTGACAAGTCATGTGAGAGGACTCAGCCAAGCTTGTCAATGACTCTAATGACTTTCTAACCCCTGTGCTCACAAAATGATTTATCTGTTTCCAGCAAGAATTTTTAAGGTTGCATGTGCTGACTATAGCTGTTCCAAAACCTGGTAGCACAATGGTTGTGTCCTGCAGGATTCATAAATTTTGCCTGTGTGTTGTTTTCAGTGAGCTGGCTGTTTCCATGATCTGGGATGCAGATCATTTTTGACCAGGTGGTTTGCCCAGACAGGTCCTTCCTTACTGGGCATCTTTACCCACCACACCTGGGGCTGTGCAAAGTGCTGGAACACAGGAAAGGCCAGGGAGAGCCTTCACTCTTCAGGACATCCCCGAGCTCAGGGTGAACCCAATGCTGGCTACCAAGGACTGGGACTAGAAGAAATTCTAAACTGCTCTTTAGAATTTTCTTCTTTTCTTGGCAGCCCAGTGATGGTTTGCACTGCCAGAGCTGCCTTTGGGAGTCCACGTGCACTGTTTCTGCTGGCTGGAGGGGTTTTGCGTTAGTTACAGACACAACCAAGCCTTTCAAAGCAGCCAGGGGGCTTTGGGTGAAGGTGAACCCAGCTCCCTGCACTGCCCAGCTGCACGTCCCAGAGGGTTTGCCCTGCTGCAAGCAGCACTGGCCAGGCTACCCCGACAGCCTCTGCCCCTGCTCTGGCTGCCAGGCCCCCCAAGGGCACCGGGCTCTGCAGAGCAAGAGGCAGATTTGCCTCCGATTCTGCTTCTCACAGCTTGCTCAGCCTGGCTGGCCCCAGGCTCTGCTTCACTTCTGTCATTCCCAAACCTTTATGAACTCTGTCGTTCTCCCGAAGTGACTGAGCTGAGGGATTACAGCTTCTCTGCTGTGGCACACGGCGTGGGTCCTGTGAACCCCTCTGGGGCTGCACACCCAGCTGGAGGGGCAGGAACGCCCTCCAGGCTCTGCTGACAAAACCAAGGCCATCCCCAAAGCATTCCTGCTCCCTGCAGCAACCCCCAGCCGGCAGATTTCTGCCTTTCAAGCATGGGAGTGGACGTGGGGGGGCACAGCCACCTCCTGCCATCCCCTGGGGCACTGTGGTGAAGCCCAGGAAGCTGAGATGAGCCCCCTCACCCAGCTGTCTGCCAGGGCACACCCACATCGTGCTCTGGCTTCCCCAGGAAAACAGCAGCCTTCTTTTTGCTTCTGCCTGGGCCCTGCACAGTCCTTCACAGCAGAGCTATGAAACCTGTGTCAAAGCAGAAAGACTTCTCAGAAACGAGATAATTAAGACCAAAGCTCAATGTGATTGGAAACCCAGATAGCCCTCATTTTCTAATGGCTGTTCTCAGAATTCAGATGTTGACAGTGGGCTGCAATACATCCCAGCTCCTGTGGTATTCATTTTAAATGGCTCAGAGCAAACCCTTCCCTCTGGCCATTCCCTTCCAGCCTCAAACAGGCCACAGGAGGAAAAACAGATCCGCTCTTAGTGGTGAAAATTTCCTTCACGTTTAAGGAAACTGTGATCTTGAAGCAGTACAGTGGGAATGGGAGCCTGGACCGATTTCCAGGAGTTTAAGCATCCCTGTACATCTCCTGTGATGACAATCAGGGCAGAAATCAGAGCATGAAAATACAAATGTCAAGCGAAAGGATACAATTTTTCATGCCTGGCTGAAAGCAAACACCCTGATCTCCCAGCAGAGTTTTACTCCTGTAAGTGGTGCAGATCATCTCAGTCACAGGCAGATATTCATGGCAGGAGCTGAAAGCACCATTAAAAGCTTACAGAGTGTTGCCTCTAATTTAGGATCCACTAAAAGCACAAATGTCTGTTGTTCAATTCCTTAAATATTAAGCTGGCATGTGAAGCTTGTTTTGGTCGGTTTTTTCTCTCTCTCACACACACCAGGGATTTTGCTGCTTCTGCACCTTGCTGCCCTGGGGGACCCTGGGCAGCAGCACAAGCAGCTGGGAGCAGCCTGCGTCAGGAACGGGCATGGCACTGGGGTGGGAGGCAGGAGAGAGGCTCTGAGGCTTCTGCCCCTGCACCTCCCCTCCCTCCTGGCTTCCCAAACGAGCCCAGGTGCATCCACAGCACCACCCAGTTCTGACTTTCCCTCTCCGTGGAAAATCCCCCTTTCCTGAAGGGATAATTTAGATCCAAACAGAACCATTTTCATATTATTTCCCCATGTTTTGGGGTTTCTGCAGGACCAGGGAGCACAGGAAAGACAGCTCCTGACCTTTAGACAGGGAGGGCAACAGCCCCTGCCACCACCTTGTCCCTCTTCCCTGCCACTGTGGGCCCTGGTGCAGCAGTGATCCCACTGCTCGCTGCATTCACAGAGGGCTCTGCTAAAGCTGCTGAGCTCTGCTGCTGCCTGAACTGCTGCTGTAACTCACCCTGCCTCATGTCCACAGCTGGCCTGAAGACAGACAACTCTCCTGAGCCCAAATGGAACACTTCATGTGAGGGCTGCATCAGTGGGAAGAGTGTTTAATGTAAAATTTACACCCTTCAGTGCTGCAGCCCAGGTGCAGCTCCAGCAGAAATAAAGGTTCTGTTGGCACTGGAGAGGGCAGAGCCAGCAGAGCTTGTCCAAGCTGAGGGGATCACTCTGACACATCAGACAGCACAGCCTTGGACAGGAAAGCAGGTTTGCTTGCTGTTTCTTGCCCTTGGAGGAACTTCAGAGAGGAAGAGCCTCTCTTGCAGGCAGGACCTGCTCCAGCCCTAGCTGCTGTGGCTACCTTGCAACAAGCACTTCTAAACCAGTATTTTTAGCTTTAAAAGATGGAAAAACACTGAAGTCCTATGAAATCCAGCCCTTGCCAGCACTCAGGAGACTGGTCCATGGTGGTGCAGGAGAAGCAGCTGCTCCCAGCAAAGAGTGACCAGAGAGGACTGAGCTGGCTTTTGTGGGGAGTGAAAGGTACTTGTAACAAGACATCGGGTTGGGGGGTGTATGGGGATTAATTTAAACATCTCCACTGATTTAATTTGCTTCTGCCCAAAGTCCCTGAGCAATAACAAGCTTCAATTAAATGTTTACATCTGCAAATGTGGCTCACAGAGTGATCTTTATCTAATTCCCTCTTATCCTTCAGATGCTTGCTGCAGGAGGTGAGCCCAAGCCAGGTCTGGTAACACTGATGGAGCTGGAGCCCAGCCTGGGGTGGGCTCCCAGGGTGCAGGGACCCAGTGTGGAGGTGTTGAGGGGGTGAATGATCCCTTTGTGCTGGGAAGGAGTCCTTGCCTGGCCACAGACTGGTCCCCAAGGAGGGGCTGCCGTGCTCACCAGTCTCTCCCAGCATCTCCGTGCCACGAGCAGCCAGTGCTGGTCCATCCCTCCCCAGGACTCGTGGCTAAAGGCAGATGTTCTTCACAAAGGAGGAAAAACGTCTGCACTGGCATTTCCAGCTGCCTGATGGTGCTGCCCTGATGGTGTTTGATACCAAATGTTCCACTGGGGCAGCAATATTTAAAGATAATATTCCTTATCTTGGCAAAAAAAGCTCATGGTCATTTATGGACTGGCTTTGCTTTGTGTCCAGGGTTATCTGCTTCATGTCACGGGTCTGTGCTACAGTTTGTATTTGTTGAGTTATATCTTCCTGCTTTGCCTGATCCCACCAGCAGCTTGATTATATGTGACTATTTTCTTAGCAGCCTTTTTTTACAGAGTTCACTTTTCTGCTCTCAGAAGAGAAGCACTGATCTTCAGAAATCACAGCTCTCAAACTTTCCACCATGCAGCTGCTGGAGCTGCTGATAATGCTCACCTCTCCATAGCATTTCTGCAGATTTAAATCTGAGGACCAATCTCATCAAGGTAGGTAAATCTTTCCTACTTTTAATTAGGGGTAATTTGGAGTATCTAGAACGCTTTGGCAAACTTCCCTCATTTGTGATGCTGTCATAGGGACCTCTGATGCCTTAGGATTGTAGTTTTTATATTTTTCAGATCCTTTAGGATTTTTTAGGATCCAGATGCTTTAGGGTATAACTCCAAAACTCCATAGCCTGTCAGCTGCTGTTCTCCTGTTACATTCAGACAAAACAATTCCTCTAGGCCTGAAACTCAAGGACACCCTACAGCCTCAGAGCCCAAAAAGAATAAACAAAATTGAATTGGAGGGAAGCAAACTGGGAGTAAATGACTTCATTACCTGAAGCTGTAATTGGAGGATTAACTCCTGATATGTAAATGGACCAATCTTATAATTGTCTGAAAAACTCGTGACCATTGTCCACCTTGGGTGCAGCCTCTGGGAGGCTTCTGACTGCCCAAGGTGTAGTTATTGAAGGCCTTTAATAAATACAAACTTTATTTCTTAATCTTGTCTAGCCTCTGTTTTAGGCAGCCACTCCAAGGCATCACCTCCAGCTGTACACACCTGAGTATGACTTTTAAAGCCCTGGTAGACTGGAGCCTGTCACCAGGACAGTCACAGGAGAGGCAGTTTCCAGGGTGGCAGCACATCTGACAGCAGAGGAGTTCTAAAGGTGGAAAATGGTGATCATCAGCTTCTGCCTGCTTTGGGGTCACAGTCAAAAGGCAGCTGAGTCAAAACTTACCTGTCTGACAGCATAGAGCAGCTTCCCATAGGAATAGACAATGATGGCAAAGGGGATTACGAGGCAAAAGATGAAAAGACAGATGATGTAGGATGCGTTGTTGGCATCCTTGGAATGCCAGTTCACAGAGCAGGTTATCCCTGGTCCTTCTGGCCCATAGCTGCTCCAGCCAAAAAGCGGGGGAAGAGTCCAGAGCAAGGAGTATGTCCAGGACAGGATGATGCCTGTCCATGTTTTCCTGTAGTTTGTGGTGTCAGGCCCTGCTGTCCTCGTCATGGTGCAGTAACGCTCGTACGAAAGCACAGCCAGGGAGACGAGCGAGATGATGCCTGTGTCAAACCAGACACTTGTATCAGCAAAAAACTAATGAATGAAGGCTTTGCTCTGTGTCCCCAACAAATATTTCAAGCCATAGATGAGACTGATGGCACTGGCTTTGGAAACAAGGTGAGCAAGGACTGGGACTGGAGGTGTCTCCCTGAGAGCAAGAGACACTGAGAGCCTGACCCCACTCACCAAAAGCTGGGGGTGCTGAAACATGTGTCCAGCCAAAGCTAGTTAATTATAAATGCTGATCAATAATTAAGCTGTGTGTGTGTGTGTGTGACCTGCAGCTAAATCCTGCCTTCTCCATCAGATTTGGTTCTTGCTGCACCTGTAAAATTTGAGATTAATATCCAGATTCATCCAAAATGCGCAGCTGATCTGGTGCTCCTCTGCCAGCTCCCAAGTGCAGCCTTCTGAACCCTTCTTGGGGAAATGCAGCCCCACGGGGTTTTCATAAGGATTTCATGCTCTGCATAATGAAGAGCTGTAGATTAAACCCGTGTCCTGAAGCCCCTGTGCCAGCAGGTGCCCCAGTGAGCCCCCTCGGGGGGCAGGCAGCTCGTGAGCCTTTGTGGAGACAACTGGGGTACTGCCAGCAGACACCAGTGGGGCAATAACACCACCAGCAGCAAATCAAAGGCTTCTTTTGCATGCAGAAATGCTGGAAGGGAGGTGACTTCTAAAGCTGATTTAAGAGTTTGCAATTTCCCTCCACACACATTTCCCAGGCTGCATTGTGGAAGTGATGCTGGCAGGTACAAGGGGATGTTGCTGGATGCTGACACTCCTGCCAAACTTTCCTTGTCGGGTAAAGGTTTTACATGCACGAATTTGGCTTGTTACCCTGTATAACTTCATGAGGGAGAGAGACGGCAGCAAACATCCAAACTGCAGCTGCTGCAAGTATCTCTTTAGAGTGTGCAGAAGCAGTGTCAGCGTCTCCTAACTGGCTGTGGGAAGCCTGGACGCCGGGCTAAGCTGTGTTCCTGGCGTTGTTCAGGTCTGTACCGATGGGCAGAGGGATGCTCTGCTGGTAAAGCCTCTGCTCCGTGTCCATGCTGGCTGGGGGAGAGCCCCACCGATGTCTGCAGTGGTACAGCAGGCTGGGAGGCACCGTCAGCACTGGGAAGCTTGAAAACATGAGCTATTGTTATGTATAACATGATATGTATTGTACCTGCGGTCCCCGGAGCCGCCTGCGCTGCACCGGGGCTCTCCCTCTGTGTGCCCGGCTGGCAGGTGAGGACAGGGCTGGGTAAGGGTAGAAGCACACAGGGCTGCTCCTTTCTGCCGGCCTGTCCTGCCCAGCGCTGCCGAGTCCCGCAGCGGGAGCTGGGGTCAGGGCTGGAAGCCACCAGGTCTCCGAGGAGTGGCGGCTGTGGAGGCTCAGAGCTGCCCGCGCCGAGGTGAGGCACTCAGGGACAGGGCTCAGTGGAGGGCCTGGCAGTGCAGCCTCAGTGATTGAACTCGATGAGCTTAAAGGTCTTCTCTAACCTAAACGAGGCTGATTCTATGCTCCGTTTTCATCCTTCAAAGACTGTAGAGCTCTTCCGGAGCCGCTGGAAACGCTGCGGAGCCTGGATGAGGACTGACGCTTAACGCTTCTGGGCTTATTCCAGCAAACCAACCACTGAAGCTGGGAAAGTTTCACCCCAGCCCTGTGCTGCTGGCGTGCCGAGGGTCCCCTCCCCACGCACAG
>WAAG01026572.1:39486-63739 GCA_013390105.1 Tichodroma muraria | reverse complement strand
CACAGCTGTCAGTGTAATAAGTGTTATTCCTCTGTGTTCCATGGTTTAAAAGAAATACTTAGTGGTTTCCATTTCTGCAGTGTCTGGCTACCTTGGAAGTGTTGTTGATCTTGGCCATGTGATATGAAAACAATAATTGTTTTCCATGAGGTAATAATTATTTTCTGTTAATGTTATTGAAGTTGATGAAGTATTATTTTACTTGTGGAACTCTGCTTTTCCAAGTAACAGTAACTATTCATCTGTAACTATTTTAAATTTCTGTGGTAGAAGTATCAAGCTACTCCAGTATGGGCAATTTCAATTTTTTGATGGGCTCCAAAAGAGCAACAGGGTTCACTGTGTGGAGTTGTAATTTAAGGAATGTCAGTTACTGAAATTAATTTTCAGATAAACCCAAAAGAAATATAGACAGGGGGAAACTTTGTGACTGATTAAAAGAGTTTTTAGTTCATCCCAGTAACAAGAACTAGGCAGACAGCTGGTTTGAACTTTTAAGAAGAAATTTAAGTTCAGATTTTGGTTAAGGGACTTCTTGGTCTACAATTCAAGGACCTGTTCATATGGAAGCCCTGGAATTTCATTGCAAACAGATTTGAAAGGGAGAGTTAAACCACCTCAACTTCAACCTCAGACAGAATGGATCTTCTTAATCATTATGAACCCGTGCCATTAGTGCTGAGGTGGGTGATAAATAGCCTGTCTGATGTCTCCATCCAGCCATCCTCCTTTGTAGCTGTGGTACTGCAACACTTTAAACTTCTACTTCTTTCTGGTGAGCTAGGAGACCATAGATAATCACTTAAGTGGAGTTCATATTAATTATATTGACAGCAAAATGAAGTATCTTAATTCCCCACTATCGATCAAAAGAATCTTTGGGAGGCTGCAGGGCTTGGATCGCTGTCTGTTGGACCAGGTCTTCATGCCAGAGGTCTGCAAAGTGTCTCATATACAGGTTTTTGCTGTCCTCCATAAAATCTAATTTCTCATTTGATAGATGTTTTGTGTACTGACCAACACTGGGATATGACTTTGTGCATTTAAGGGGTCAGTCTGTAAGGCACAAAATAAAAAATAACCCATTTATATCAACCTCGAATGTCAGCTAAAATCTCATGAGAAACCAATGCAGCTGAATGTGTGTGAAACACTGCAGATGGAGTCTGGAAAACATCCTGGCCATGTGAGCAGCAGAATTTCTTTCCTGAAGGTGGGAGGTTTTGTAACAGCCCATTGTTAGCAAAGTTCTTGGTTTATTTGTAATTAATCATGTGCTGCTGTTTGACAGTATGTAATAGAACTAGAAAGCAATCACTTACAACAGGAAGCAACTGTCAATTAATACACTAATACACTAATGAATCAAGTTTACCAAAGGTGAAGTTATGGGAGAAATGAAACACTGAGCTTCTGGGTGCACAAAATTTATCCTTTAGCATTTCAGATAGATTTTGGTTTGTTTTCAAACTCTGGTTCCTCATTGTTCCTGCAGTGTTCATGTTGGTTTGCGCTGATGCTGAACTTGCACAGATTTAAGCTTCTAACGTGATTAAATCTCACCTCTATAGCTCAGAAAACCTGGGTATTTATTTCAGTGAAAACATGAGAAGGCTCTGAAGCTAGTGCTCAGTTGGTTCTGCAATGGTTTTTATTATTATTCAGGTAGTCATTGTTTTCATAAGGGTGAGTCACATAATAAATGTGGTGTTGTACCAGACATTACCTGTAGTAGGTATTCCTAATATTTGACAGCCAGACAGATTTATTGATCTGGGGGCTTTTTTTCAGATCTGGCATATCACTGGTACTTGCACGCAGAGTCCAAAATGTGCTGGGATATTTCTGTTTGCAATTCTGTGTGCTCTGCCACAGGTAGGTGAAAACAAAAGCCTGAGACATTTCCATTTAAGAAACAGACTCCTGGCAATTTGGTATTGTGCCTCAAGCTTTCAGTAACCCATATTTCAGATTTCATTACAATGTGTTCTGTGTTGTTGTTCTACATTATTTTTGTTTCCCATTTAAAAAAGAAAAAAAAAGGAATGCAGTGATTTTGTGAGCCTTAAGAAGTCTTTGCAGTAAGAGTTGGCAAATCTCAGCACCCTCCCCTGAAATCTAGGCATGGATACTTATCTTTTGGAAATAAATCCTGGTGAATTGGCATCAGATGCACTGTGAAAGGGATGCAAACAATGAATCTATGAAAGTTGTCAGCACTGTATATTGCCTCGTGGGCTGGGGTGTCCAGCAGTGCACAGTTCTTTCCATCTCCTCGAAGGAGCAAGGCTGTGAGATGCCATATATATGGAATAATCTCAAACATGCAATTTATAGATTTGAAAGCTGTTGTAAATTTACTCCAGTGTTTTGCATTTAGGTGATTTGTATCTTCAAGCAGGAAACTGTGTGTATTTCCAGGGCAAATCAGTGTGATATTTTAAGGCTCCTGGAAGCAGTCTGGCATAAAGGAATGCTGCAGGGGTTCTACTAATGGTGTTTGCCAGCTGTGGACGTTGTGGTCAGAAGTGAAACCCTGGGTGTGGCGTAATTATGGTTTGGGGTTTATTTCACTGATTTTAATTCATAGAAGCACCTGTGGTACTTAGGTTTGGGGTTTTTAGTCTCTTGATACAAAATAAATTTCAACGACATGTAATTATGTTAGAGGTAAAATGGACACAACCTTTTAAAGTGGCTTGTAATCTTATTTCAGGAAGGAGCATTCCTTGGGAAGATGATGTGTGGTTTGATAATATCAGTAAACTGGCACATTTTTTTCAGAATATTATTGCGTGTTGTGTACATTAAAATATTTGGAATTAGCTATTGATTTATGTAAAAAATCAAGTAAGGTTTGGCTCAATATTGTATATTTTTGAGTAGTGTCTTTTGAATATTATGCTTTGTACCTGTTTTAAAAGTAGCAAAGGCAGCAAAAACCTATTTTACTATAAAATTTTGTTTAATTATCTGTGCTGAGCAAGTCAGCAACACAGAATAAATAGGAAATTATATTGCGTTTATACTTAAAATATATATAAGTAGCCTTGTAAGTTGTTCTCCTGCTTAAGGCATTTGGCAGTTTATTTCTTATTTCCTGAATATTTCAAGATGTAAGCTTTTTAATGTTCAAAAGGAGCAGGGCCACAAAGCAAATTGTTTTGAAACTCCAAGATGAATGGGCGATTGCAGACATCGTTCCTTTAAAGCACCAGCTGGGAGACTCCATTAAGTCGTGGCAGCAGCACACGGACCCACACGGAGATTTCTGCAGCCTGAAATATTGTTATTGGCAGGTTTCTGAATAATTTCACAAAGGCACTTCAGGCCAGGAATCTTGTTAGTGGAACCCAGTCTCACTTCAGTCTTTATATCTCCAGCATGTAAAACTCATCTGTATCCTCCTAAGACTCCGAGTATTATTTTTTTATTCAATTCACTGGCTGTGATTGACAAGGACCTCTTCATGAATATGTTAAGAAAGAACTGTTTCCTGGATATTATGTCCTTTCATATCTGTCATAACTAGAATATTCATGATGCTGTTTTTAACAGGCCCTCTATTGTAAAAGAAATAGCACAGAAACATGTTCTAGTTTTTATAAAGTCCAGGGAAAAATGAATGCCTTTGGGGCCGATAGGTAAGGGGTTTTTTTTAGCAATTTAGAAATAAAATGTGACAGCTGGCAGAATATGTATCAGTGAGCAGAAAGCTCTTAAATATCACAGTCAAAGACATAGAATTGATAAACTGGTATGGGTTGTATATGTATTTTTCTATTTTCTGATGGCTGTAGTTACATAATGATTTCTTATACATGTCTCCAGTTAAAGATGCAATTATGAAATCAGGTTTCTTTTACATTTTTTATTTCTGGTTGCTGAGAGCCTTTTTTCCTGTAAAATCCTGCCAAAGCTTCAACATGCACAGCCCTATGTCTTTGTTATACAGGAACACTGGGCTGGTGAATGCCAGCTGCCCTTTGAGGGTTCAGTGCTGGCATCTCCAACTGAGGGATTCTGTGACAGAGAGGAGGGCAGCAAAACTGAAAGCCATGGAGAGCAGCCACCTCTTCCATGCAGGAGCAGGCATTCACAACTCCCCAGTGTTTCAAAGCAGGCTGAATTAGTTGTGGGAGAGTTTTTCTAAGCAAAAATATGATATTATCAAAACAAATTTTCTGTTTAATAGAAAATATTTATTTGGTCAAAAGGCTTCTTTCAATAATAAGTAGAAGAGAACATTCTAGTGAAGGTGTTCCTGCCCATAGCAGGGGGTTTAGAGCTAGATGATCTTTAAGGTCCCTTCCAACTGAAACCATTTCATGTTACTATGATTTTATTATTTTGACCTAGCTTTATTTTTACTTACAAAGGTAGTCTAATGTCAGTTTTTGAGATTAAAAGACAAATAAGATCCTTTTTCATAATCAGAATTGCAATTTTGACTTATAGTATCATGTGACTTTGATGTCAGTCAAGGGTAAACACATTTGCTTTTTAGATGAGTTAATATTTCCCATGGACAAATCCTTCTTATTTGTCTTCCCTTGGAAGCATTAAAGCTTCTTCTAGGTAAAAGAAGTGTTTTTCTAGTTGATTCTAATGATTTCTAGTCCAAGAGGCATTATGTGTTACTGAGCAGTTCAGCTGTGTTATATAACTTTGTTAATGTTGATCTTGGGCACTTGCAGCATATTTCCAAATTAGTGATGGATACACATCGAAATATGTTATGCACTTAAATGCAGATGAGGGGACTTCTTCCACCACTCTACCTGAGGGGCTGGAATTGTTAGAATTCAGCTCATTATTTCTTGGGAAAAGGTTGGTTTCAGTATTGCATATATGCAAGTAACTCTTCCTTATCTGCTGGATGCCATCAGTTTATTCTAAATGCNGAACCACTGTATTTCCTGTGTGGCTGTTCATGGTATCCTTTTGGCTGGATTTGCCACGGGCTGTGTGCTGGGAACGGATTCCTGCGGGCTGCAGAAGTGGCTAAGGCCCTGTGCGTGCCTGGTGAAAGCGCTTCTGTCACCGCAATTCCGTGCAACAAATGGGGCGGCCCCGGGTGTTTTCTTTCATTAATGTAACAGGAACGAAGCTGACAAGAGCACTGCGTTTCACCTGGGTCTCGGTGCGGCGCGATCGACTTTCCATCAGCGGGAGCTGGCTGCTCCCGGGCGCGGAGCGCTCCTGTCCCTGCCCGGAGCTCGGAGCATCCCCCGCTGCCTGCGGCGGCCGGGGAGCGCCCTGCCGAGCTCACCGCGTGTGCGGGACCGAGCTGCACAGGCTGGGCTGCAACTGAGCGCACTGGCCTCCAGGCGAAAGGCTCCGTATCCTACTAGACATCTTAGTATCGCACAGCGCTCCGAAGTAAATCAGTCCTCATCAAAAAGCAGGGAAACAGCCTTGCTTGGAAGCAAGAGCAAAGTTATGGTGTGGATCAGGTCGTGCCTGCCTTGTCTCTGGTAGTGAGTACAGCTGGGTATTTTCTCTGCCAGAAGGAAAAAGATGTCTTCTGCAAGGAAGAGTGAGATGTTTGTTCCCTGCCCTTTTGGTTTCTCTTCAGATGTTTTCTCAGGGCTTTTGTTTTTGTAGGGAAGTTGTATGGCAGTAAGAGAAGTTCCAGTTCACTTTGAGTGTGCAGCGATGCTGGGGTGATGGGAACTACTGTAGGAAGTAAAAGGCACTGGGTTTTGCTTTGTCTCCAAAGACGTTTCAGCTGGCACTATTCTTACACCAGTCCATGAAATAAATACAACGCAAGTTGTGGAGGCTTCACTTTACTTAATACGAGTGATCCAGGCAGCACAAGGGAAATTAGTGGTGCTCATTTTTGTTGTGTTCCCTGTGTGGATGGGTTTGCCACCTTTGTGTTCAGTCGGATCTGTACTGGCATAAACTGGATGAGATTGACCCAGGGCCTGCAATTCACTGTTCATGTCTTAAGGATGCTCATATTAGACATATTAATATTTTATTTCTAATGCCTAATGGAGTCCTAAAGACTTTATGGACATTTTACCCCTTTATGTCACCGGTTTTGCATCATAAATCACTGGTGATTCATTGAGACCTCAGCACAGGCTCACAAGATTCTTCCACAGGTGTCATTGAACTAAATATTAAATTACCTTTTCCTTGCTCTTTGTAACCTCTGTCTGTAACTCTTATGGCTAAGGGAGAAAAGAGAAAACAGAGCTGGGATGAGTTAAACCTGGACGCTGTCTGTCTAAAACATGATTAAGTAGAAAAAAAGAAAAGCAATCAAAATGGTGGTTTTGTGCCAAAAAGCAGTGAATAGAGAATGCTGCCGGTTTCTGTCTTACTCCATAAAAATCCCACAGCCAAAATGTCTGTGGAATAATCCTGTAAGAAAGAAATACAGGAAGAGAAATTCCACATTGGCTTATAACAATCTATGAGTGTTAAACTATGCTCATCAGCACAATGAAACAAATAAAACACCACATAACTAAACAGACAAAACCCCAAGCCAGACAGGTTGGCATTCTTAGTGCTTGTGGTACATAGCTCATGTGTGGGTTTCTCTTTAGGTGCGCTGCAACTACATTTCTGGCTCTTGAGTGGCATAGCAAAATTATGATAAATGAAAGGAATTATGATCTTGTGTACTTTGCTTCTTGTCACGTTTGGCTTATAAATTTTCTCCTTCTTTGAATAAATAATACAAGCTAGTATTTGCTGTTGCATAGTGATGAAAGAAACAAGGATGATTAGGAACTGTGTGTTTTCAATGAAGAAATTCTTAATTTCTATGTAGGTTCCCTCATTTGGGCATTGATTGGCTAGAGACGTGTAGGGATAAAACAATCTGACCAGTTTCACAATACTCATAAAAGATAATTCACATCCCAGGCAATACAGGCAAATGCCCTTTTGTTGTGTCTGTAATGCACAATAATGTTTCTATGGAATGTCAGTATTCTGAGATTTGTATTTATTTCCTCTTAGACCCCTGGTTTTGTGAAGCTGCATGAAATATCTATATAAAGATAGATATCGTATATAAAGATAGATATCATTCTACCTGATGAAGTATCTATATAAAGACATGTGAGGTGATTAGAGCTCTGCTTGACAAGCAAGTCTGTGTTCAAAATATGCACGGCCTGGGTGGTCGGAAAGTGCTGGCATGAAGAGGGAGGGGCAGTAGCTGAAACAGCAGAGAATGAGTGACCTCATTGAGACAGTGAAATGGTGAAGCAGGAAAACTGGGAGCTGGGAAGAAGGGAAATGGCATTGAGAGCTTTTGGGCAGAGGGTGATGAAATGGAAAATTCACATTCAAATGGTCTTGAGATATAAAGCTTGAAAGGCTTCTTTGGGGTGGGAGCTCTTTCACCATATAGTGGCTTTTACTGCATCTTGCAGACCCAGTGGGGTCACGTCCCCCTCCTGTTCCCATGGTGTCCCCTGCCTGCAGTGTGGATGCTCTTGGAGAGATGCTGGGTGCATTTACAGCTGATGTCCCTCTCCATTTTGGAGCTGAAGGCGTGACCCACAGTGATGGCAGAGTGTTCATGTGGGATAGAAACCAAATGGTTGGGAATGACAGTGCCTTGCATCCAGGTCAGCTGGGCCTCAGTTCCCAATAATGTCCTATGTTCATCCTGAGACTGACTCTGGGAAGTGTTCTAGTGGTATGTTTCTGAAAAGAGATGGTAACATTTATTTTATTTTATTTTAGCATACTGTAGCATTTTCCTAAAAATAATGATGTGAGATTATTGGGGCAGAATGTGGGTGGAATGTAGAACACAGTGATATCTCCCCCATGTCTCTGAACAGAAAACAGGAAAACAAATCACCAAGCAACTTTTATATCAAATGATGCAGCTCATCCACAATAACAGCCATCCCATAAAATGTTCACCTAAAATCTCTGTTTTCCTGGCCACCATTTTAGGATATGTTTAACAAAGAACATTGAGTATCTTTTGTACAGCACCTCCAATACTGAATAATTAGAATAGGAAGACTTTCAAGTTGGCTTCAAGTTTTAGGTTGTTATATAAATAAGTTCACAGGAATCTCAAATGCTTTACGTAAATCTGACAGCAACTATAAAAGGCTTTTGAACATTTTTGTTGCCAAAGTCCCAGGGATTGCTGGAATCTTAAATAGCCTGTTTCAAGCTTCAATTCAGAAGCTTTTTGTCATGTTTAATAATGTGGTGAATAATTCCTCTTCTGTTCTTAGTTTCCACATTTATAATCCACAAGGATCTTTGAGGCGTGGAATAGATGTTTTCCAGATCCATAAATGTGAGGGGTCTTCCCTACCCCAAACTCAAAACTTGCTTTCAAGTTCTCTTTGTATTAGTCTTTGTCTGTGTCTGGCTTCTTCTAAAGGGCTGTCATTAGAAGCTGCTGAAATCAAAAATTGTTAGTAGTCTGCAGAATTACCTTTGAAATATCAAAGTGAGAGACTAACCCTGATGATAAATACTTTGTAAAACCAGATGTGCAACACACAGCTGTATTAGGGAAAGGTCTGAACAGAGGGTGGGATCCACGGCTTAGGCTCAGTCCAGGGAGTCCAGCTCCACTGAGCTGCACCAATGCATTTTTAGAGTGAATTGTACTGCAGTGCAACAAGACAATTAAAAGCAAAGTACGTGCTGGAAACACGAAGCACAGACATCCAGAGAGGCTCAGAAATGCCAGCTCCTGTCATCCCTGCGTGACACGGCGTGTTGTTCCTGCTGTCACTGTCAGGCTGGGAGCTCCTAGAGCTGCAGGGTCAGAATTTCATTTCAGTGTAGTAGAAATGAGTAGAGCTTTGCCTGGTTTAGCTGTATTTAATGGCATTCTGAATATGAATTGCACTCTTCCCGTGCACCAGCCAGGTCAAGTTTTAAAAGTGGCCTCATGCTAACTACTGTAGTTCCTTCAGCTTTTGTGCAGGCTCTTAAATTGCACCAGTGTGTATGTGTTGCATTCCCAAACCTGGTTCTTAGTTTCAGGGGTAAGCAGGTAGATTCTTTATGTAATTTTACTTTTGAAATTTGATTTCAAAAGATAGAATTGTTTGAGTATGTCTGATTTTGTGCCTTGTGAATAAGTCCTGGGAATATAAGGATTTAAGACAGTGTTTATGAAAATACATCTGTGTTTGAGCTAAGCAGTTTTGTTTGAAATTCCACTTCTTCCTCTTCATCATCACCATGAGAAAACACTATTTCTCAATGCACTGTGAAGGAATCATTATTTAGCAAAATCACTTCAGAAAGTATCTTGTTATGTAAATATGTGGAATGATAAATGTTGTTAAAGGCATATCTTTTTAGGGCTGAACATACCTAATGGTGGTTTATATGAGATAGTTGAAGTCCACACTAAAGCTATCTACAAACTTTAGAAATATCATTCTAGCACACATGAGTATTCTAAATAGCTCTTTTAACACAAAATCGTGGAATTCGTCACAAGCATTCATTTTATAATCAAAACTTCAAGAAATTTTAGAAAAATGAAGCATAGATTTTTAAGTTGCTCTAAAATGAAACTTATTTAATTAGAGAACATAGTATAAATTGAGTTTTCATTTTGTGACTGAATGAAAAAGGTTTGTCTGTCTGTTTTCATACCTCTTACTGATTCTGCTTCAATGATATTATTGCCCCACATTATTGAGCTTTCATCAAAAGATGCAATAAAATGGTTTTCTTTTCGTGAATAGCTCTGCTGTTTTGCAATCAAACATCTCTCTGCAATTTGTCATTGCATTTACCACCCTCCAGTTTCACTCTTTAACAAGCTTCTTGTATTTGCTCTTGTACATTTTCTGAGAATAATTTTTCTGTTTCAGAATAGAGGTTTGGTTTACTGTAGTTTTTCTAATCTCATTTGATTTTACAGACTCATAGAGTGAAATTGTCTTTCTTCTCTCCCCATTTTATTGTATGGTCTTCTTATTACATGGTTCCTACTATTTTTATGACACAGTCTCCTAATTCACTTTGCAGTTATTTCCAACAGATTTAACATTTAGCTGTCCACATCCACTTTATGGCTATGTATAATGTATGGATGGCAGTACAGTGCCATTAATTTTTAATGAATTGGCTCTTTATCTAGTGCTATCTAATAAAGATGATCATCAGAGTGCATTGTCGTACTGCAGGGCCCAAGAAACTTTTTAATATTCCTTATTGCATATGCATATTCCCAGATTCTCTCTTACTCTCATTTGGTTTACCGTGGCTCAATCACATTTCCATTATTTAGCTGAAAATCTGCGTTTCACTCTTAATACCTTGCAGCTCATGTTGAGCAGTAAATTGGCAGAGGAATGTGAAGAAATATTAAAAGTTCCAGTGAGCACTGACTTCTCACTATAGTTTTATTCTCTGCTTTTCTGGAACTGACAATCACTAACTTAAACTGAAAATTAAACCAAGTGAGTGCATCTGTGCTGATTCATTAAAGACTTGGTGTTTCCAATTGCTTGGCTTTCTTACTGAAATTTCTCAGATGTCTCCCAGGTAACTAAAATCGGACACTGTGGTGAGGCTGGGCAGTGGAGGAGGCAGAGTTACATCTGCTGAGTTAATCATGGTTCTGCAGATGCGCTGGCAAAGAAAACCTGAGCTCAGAGTAAATAAGTATTTATTCACAAAATTATTTTATTCTGTCTGAAAGCTCACTGCATCTGCCAGCAGTGATTGGGCTGAATTTTTTCCTTAGAAAAGTGATATTTCAAGTTCTCAAAGTGGATAACCTGTTCTTTGTGCCATACAGAATGCTATTTCCCACTCCCTCTGTACCTGGCTGTGCTGAGCCTGTGCAGGTGTGGATTTAGCACTTTTAAAGGTGTGAATGAGCAGTTCCAGAGGAGGAGCTCCGTGCAGCTAGAACCAAGCTGCACAACAGCCAAGCCCACGTTACTCTCTTTCCAGAACCAGTTTCCATGGATCTTGCTTTGCCGTGGAACTGCCAAAATGGCGAGAGATTGCAGCTGTGCTGTGGCAGCTGCCCATGAAAACATGGAGTGGAGCTGGGAGTTAATTTAACAGGGACCATGCAAGTGGCCCCGGATGGTCACAACCTTCAGTCACTCTTGAATTCGAACCAAAGATGGGAATGGAAGCATTTGTATAACAAATGCTTGATTTCTGCCAATTCACAGGTGCATACAGTAAGTGTAAATGCTCCATTCAGGTTTCATGTTGAGGATAGGTCACCTTTTATAATTGACAATGATCATTAAGTATTAAAATGTAATGGGCTGTTGTTAAGGTCTCCAGAGTCAATCTTACATCATCTGTCTCCATTCTGGTGTTGGTGAGAATAGTAAAAGACTTCAAATCTAAGGCTTTAGTGTACCTAATTAAATGTGAACCAACCTGCTGCATCAGTTCTTAGATTGTTCTGCTGATAACTCTTATCCCCCATTATTTCTTGGTCCTTCTGTGGCTGATCCAGAGGCAATCTCTCCTTGCCTCTCTGCTGCTGTGGCCTGTGGAGCCGTGTCTCACCTCCTCTTTGCATGTTTCTGAGGCATGCTGCACTTCTGATGAGCAAAAGTAAATGAGACTGAACTTGAGGCATGCCCAGAGGGACATCACCCTCTCTTTGTGCTGATGGCGGCACCTCAGTATGTCCCAGTGGAGGGGTAGGGCCACAGGACATAGTGCTGCCATCTGAAACACTCCTCTGGCCTCCAGTGAACACATTAAGGCACCAGTTTTATTTTATTACTGTAAATTCTAGATGTAATCATGTTCTGATAGTCACATAATAATTGATCTTCAGATACAGACAATTCTTTTGGGAATATACTAAAATTACCATTTGGGTTCTGAGTGTTTCTGTATGTATTTGAGTTTGTTTCTTTCACTAGAACTAAAGTGCCATCTGTGTGTCAGTGCATATATGAAGTCCCTTTCTCTTATGTAAGTGGCTCTTGAAACCCAGGAGATAATATTATTTTAATTGCTGCCTTGAATGGATGCTGTCGTTATTATTAATGTTGCCTGGATTTGTAGTGTTATTTGAAAAATTGGAAAACAGGTCATGTTGCTTAAACAAAGGCATTTTAGTTCTAATTTGCTAAAAGACTTTTTAATTTTAAGCCTTCTTTATAAAGAAAATAATAAGACAATTACTCTACTGGTATATTTTCTATAAGCATATCCATACCAGATCCAGCTGAAGTTGGAAACAAAGGTAGCTGTGTTCATTTACACACATAGTATGTGGGGAAGGCCTTTGGTAGTTGCTCAGGCTGTAAGATTTTGAATTACTTTTGGTTTTCTCTTATGTTCAGAAGTCTTTGTGCTTTTTCAAGACATTGTAAGATACTACGAAATGCTGCTGACTTTTTGGTATCTGCTCTTAAAATAGATGTTGTGGAATAACATTTGGCTTCAAAGAAGCACTTTGTAAGGGATAAGACAATGGCAGCTGAAAAAAGGAAAACGCTAAAGCAGTTCCTGGATTTCTGGCCTTAAAGAAACACGGTCTCTCTGGGAACATCTGTATTGTGGTCACTTCTGTAGCTTGCATCAGACCTGTACTGGCTTTAGAACTGCAGTTGGCATGGCTGGGACTGGAGTGCCATAAATCCCAGGAGCAATGGTGGGCAGCCCACACTGGGCATCAGGGCACTGCAGCACCCAGCCCAGGCAGGGCTGAACAAGCTGCAATTCCTGCTGGTGATTCACAGCATCTCCCTTTACATTTGTGCTTTCACAGCTCCTGAGCATGGGGCTTGTGTGATTTTATCTGGCATCTGCTGTTTCTCATCCTGGTCTCAGTTCCTGCGTATAAATCATTTAGGGGGCAGTCAGAGGGAGTGGGGAGCTCCTGCAGTGGTGTTGAATTACAGCTGTGTCTAAAATCACAGCCAGCCCAACAACTGGAATTTCAAAGCAAATCTAATATCCTCTTTTTTATCTATAGTTTATGTTAGTTGTTTTAGAATGAAAAAGAACAACCACAGTTATTGAATATTGGCTTTCACAAAGATACAGTTCTTTCCAGCAAAGCAGATAAAAGAACACTCCCCAAACCCACTGGAACACATTTTCCCCTCCTATGCAGCATTGTTATGCTATCATTATCCTCCCTGTCTTTCCCCTTTTGCCTAGTAAGGCTGTTTTTATATGACAAAAAAATGAATGTCAGGTCTGTCATAATAGTAAAAAACTTATTTGGTACATATCTGTATATTAGAGTGAATAAATATGCTTTGAAATAGCATTCTTTCTTTGAAATTCTGTTTCAATGGTCAAGGAACTGGCAGTCATGAAGACTGAGGTGACAGTGAAGCTCTGATAATGCAGCTATTGATTTGATCGGGGCTAGGATTCCACTCCAGGAAAGAATTATTTGGCTATCGTTCTCCAAATGGGAGGAACATGTGATATTCTCCAGCTGCTGAGTATAAAATATGTTCATTTTCAATAAATATAACCTTGTCTTGACGTTTATATTGCTGTATGTTATATTAATTATCTGAACATTTTCCACAGAAAATCCAAAGCAGCATGTTCTCAGATTTTATGGATTCTCTGTAATCTCTGTTTTCAGGCTGAAACTGTTTCAGGGACCAGGGACTTGGTTAGTTTTTTTTTGATACTTTGGATGTAGGCTTTTGGTGTTCTGGGAAATATGTGGCATTATTTCTGCTTCAGAGCAATCTGCTTGGTAAGTATGTGCTGTCTGGTTCGTGTGGAATTCTTGCTTCCCAGGGTTATCCCTTTAGCTTAACTGTTATCCCATCAGAAGGAAAAGGGCAGTTATTGTCGGAAGCTATGTGGAGGCTTTATCTCTCTTTAGCAAAGAGAAAGTATTGAGTGAGAAAGGGGGAGAAATTCCTGAGAATGCATAGGAGCCATTTCTGACTGTGCACTGTCCCCAAGGGCAGAAACCTTGATCCTATCCAAGTCCTTTTTAACTCTCTCTCGGAGGATGCATCTACCTTCTTAAAAAAATAAAATTAAAAGGGATAATTGTATCACCAGCTGGACAATTTTCAAAGTGAAAATAGATGATTTCATGAGAGATGTAAAAATCTAACTTGCATGTGCTTATTTATTGGCCTGATGCATTCTGTCTTATCCTCCTCATTCCCTGAGCTCCAACAGCAGTGACATTATCCCAGCCAGAACTGGTTTGACATTTCCAAATTAGTGTAAGGAACACTTATTGGTGTAGGAACTTAACAGTTCCTACATTACTGTTTTCTTAAACTTACTTTTTAGTATGCCCCACCATCCTAAAAACAAAAGCAGGTTATGCAAATTCCTTTTAAAAAGAAGAAATAAGTTCCTTTTCTCTGGGATCAAGTTTCCCAAACCTGATTACTGAGGGGTTTGTGTGTAATTTGTGTGTAGCGCTCACAGAAGGTACTTGTACAGGAAAATATGTCATTAGTCCCCTTAGACTTGCAGACAGTGGTGGCCAGCCAACATTTAACTCAAATATGTCCTTTTTGACGAGAATGGCACACTTCCCATTCCCTCGCCCAAGGGCACAGGCTGGGCTGTGTAAGGCTCAGCCAAGGTTTGTCCCTGGCTCCAAAGGCCACCAGGCTGCCAGCAGGTCCTTGGGGTGGGAGCTTTGTTCTGGGCTCCAGGGGGGCCTGCACACATCAGCTTATGCTGGTTCAGTCTGAATTAGTAGAGTTTTCAAATGAGCTGGCAGTGTATTTGATCAGAACAGCTGTGATTTTTCTTTTTTTCTTTTGCTGTCACATAAACAGGCATTTTTCTTTGCTCCGGAACTTTGTCTTAGTTTGTAAATTCTCAGGGGACAAGCAAACCCAGAAACTTCTAGAGCAAGGATGTGTTGAACCAGAAATAAACAGGACCTGCAGCTTTGAGACACTGAAGCTCTCTCTTGATAAGTGCTGAAGCCCTGGGGCATACATATATATAGCCGAAGCCACAATAAATATCAATGCACAAAATGTGTCACCAGGAAAGGAACTGAGAATTCACTCTGGGAACAAAGATCTGCAAATCAATGAAAAGGGGAAAAAGAGAGATTTAGTAAGAAAACCTATTCTGTTTCAGCAATTCCACCACCTGCCCCTCCCAGTGACCAAGAACAGGACTTTACCTTAAAAGCTCTGCAGAGATAAGTTGTGCTATGATTTGCTCACACTACTGCTATTTTTCAAAATGTTTAAAATGAATATAAAATTATCCTGATGAAACATAATTGTGTGTGAGAAGACTGGATATGCTGCAAGGCAAGCACAGTGGCAGAAATGTTTTTCTCTTACAGATAGGTATCTTCAGCACTTTACTGAGCTTTCATTCAGTGGTGCTGCCTGTTGTGGAAATCATGGCACATCTGGTGTCAGGACCTCCAGTAGTATTTTAATGGTATTATTTACAACTTGCATGCAGTTGAAGGCTTGACAGCTGCTTCACAAACAAGTATGTTGAGATGATTGCAGCCACAGAAGGCAAAGGGACATGGCAAAGCCAGGGCAAACTAATTCAGTGGCAGTATTTGCCTGTTGGTCTTAGTCCCAGATTACTGGGTTTATTAGTCAGAACAGGAAAGGAATCTAACTAGATGCCTTTAAGTAGAGGAACTCTGCTCAGGAATAGAGGAAAAGCATATGGAAAAACTGGGAGTATCTATGTATATATAATAGTTAGGCATGAGTGGGAGAAAGAAGAGACCTTCCTTAGTATGGAGCTGAATTATTTGGGCTCAGGAGGATGGGAGTGTGAGAGGAAATGTGTGAAGGGAGGGAGGTGATATTTGAGGAAGCAGAGTGACCCATCACAGTGAGCAAATCCAAGTGTGGAAGTGCAGTGAGGGAAGGCAAGTATGTGTGTGGAAATGAACAGGTCTGTTGGGGAGCTCTGAGATCAAAACATGCAGTGTTTCTTACAGGCTATCTAAAATTAGGCATATATGTAAAAAATAGGAAAAGAGCTGGGGCTGATAAAGACCAAACCAAGACATTTTGCTGTGAGCTCTCCTATGAGAAGTATTGCAAATGTCTGTAAAATAGTCTCCTGCCCACGAAGAATTTCCTTCTAGGTAACAAAGTGTCAGCTTGGGATTTGGGATCAGGAATACACTGGAGGAGCTCGCTTTTAGGGCCAGGTTCCTGACGCCAGGTTAGTCTGGTTTTCTTATGGGTGATGAGCTTGGAATTTGTAAATGCACTTGGAAGTGCCCTGGCTTTGTCATTGGGAGAAGTCACCACAGTGAACAAGTGATCTTGGCACCTTGCCCCTCTCCATCCCCAGTGACTGTCTTTTAGAATCATTAACAAGAACAAACAAAAAAGCCCTCTGGAATTGCATACTGTTTTACATATTAACTTTTTAAAAATCAGATATACCAAAATGTTAAACTAATTACAGAGAACTCCTGTGCTTATCAGGATCTCTTATCAGGTTGTTCATTCTTCTCTGACCACTGGCTATGTGACCTGAACTTGTGTGCAGCCTGGGCACCTCCTGGGTGTGCCAAGTTCTGCACAGACCATTTGTGTAACACTGACTTTACAAAGGAAACCTGGGTTCTGCCTTATTTAAACACTTTTCTATATCATTAAAATACTATCAGAGATCTAATATAACCTGATTCAGGATTTCTTTTGGTCATTGTAACCCTAGATTAAAGCTAATTACTTGATAGTATCAGTCAGTCAATCAAACAAGCCTTGTAAAAATCAATATAGCTCGTAACTTAATAATATCTTTTGTCCAGGTTCTTTATACATTATCTGCTGCCTTAATTGGTACTGATGTCAAGCCACACAATGGTTCAAATCTGGGCTGATTTGTTTTAGCAGTAACATGTTACCCAGCTAATGCAGGATCATTAACATGATTTTTCCAGTTACTGACCTTGGAGCAGCTGTTCATAGTTTGCTTATGAAAATTGTCATTATCCTTTACTTGTTTTTATTCTCCTACTTCTTTCTGGATTACTCTTGACAAGAAGAGTCCAGAGCTAAGTTTCAGCTGATTGCTGAGCTTATTTTTTCTAGTTGATATGAATTATTTTGCAGCAATGAGGTTCTTATGATAACTAAGCAAAATTAAATCTCTTCAGTGTGTGACCTCCAAAATGATGATACTACACATCATAAGGCTTATGGATCAGCAGCAAGAGCCTGGAAGGAGACTATTGCTTAACTTATTCACATCTTTGCCCCTATAAAGCATATTAATATAGAATCTGACAGTTGTTGTATGGACATTTAAAAAGGTGGAGGAGAAATTGTTTAAAAAACTTCTTACGAAGCCCTTTGGATTAACCAGTTTCCTGTCACCCAGTGTGCCAGATGACTGCTCAGACTATAGAAATTGCATCCTCCAAACTTTTCTGTGCTTGAGAAATTTATCAACTCTGTCACATTTAAGAAATTTCTTTCCCTGCGATATGAACATTTCTCCAGGGATTTACAAATTTAGCAAAAGCTTTGCAAATAAATGGGATAAATTCCCTAGGCCAAATCCAAGTCTTGCTGAAATCAAAGGAAATTGTGACAATAATTTTTTAGAGACCAAAATGAAGTTTAGCATGTAGCTGTGCATACACTGGAAACTGATGGCTACTGGGAGACAGTAAATAAGATTACCAAGAAAAATGAACATAGGTAGAATTTTTGTTGCAGCATGAAGATTGCATGATACCTGCCAAATAGTGATAAGGGTGAGCAGCAGTCAAAATATGTAGTGTAGAATATGACCTGAAATAAGACACTTCATGCTTAGTGAAAACTCTCTGCTAGTTGTCACCTTACAAAGTGCCATGATAGGAGGCAAAATGTTGTTAATTAAAATTATTATAATTATAATAATTATTATTGTTAGCTGGAAATATTTGTTTCAGTTCTCCTAAATGATCCTCCAGACAGAGCTACCCATTCATCACTAAAATCTTATGGGAAGCTTTTGGTAATGTTTTAGGTTTTGATGGCTTTTTTTCTAAATAAATAAGTGTATGTCATACTAAAATGACAGTGTCTTACAGAATCTGGTGAGGGTTGAAGTACTCTGTTGTTAATAGGGACGAGGTTTATACAAATCATGTGAAATGTGATTTAGATATAGATATACATGAAGGAATTTTCCCTTTATATTTCTTTAAATATCTATGCCAGCCAGTTAAACAGTAATAATATAAATAATAATAAACCAGTAACAATGGCCATACTGGGAACCTGTGACCCTCACATCTGTTCATGTCCAAAGTGAATGCAGCTCTCATGGACCTCATTTTCAGCACTGCTTCCAGCACGTTGTTCCATGCCCTCGGGCAGAAGGGCTCCCAAAGTACTCCCACAAAATGATGTTGATTCTCCTTCAAAATGCTCCTTAAATATCTCATTTTCAATGGTATATACACAGAAATGTACTGGTTATTGGCAGAGGTTGTTTAGGAGCTAGAGACTGCTGTGGAGATGCTGGCCAGCAGGTTTTTATTCTGTGTTTCTTTTAGGGTTTCTTGTATTCTGCTGGATGATGAGGTTTTCAAGGAAGAGGGATTTATACCCTCCCTGAATTGCTCTCACTCTGGAG
Source organism: Tichodroma muraria (assembly GCA_013390105.1). Lineage (NCBI taxonomy): Eukaryota > Metazoa > Chordata > Aves > Passeriformes > Sittidae > Tichodroma > Tichodroma muraria. Next base: position 45,199 of record WAAG01026572.1, on the reverse strand, counting down.
GTTGTGGTCCATGACATGTTTCCCGTGTTCTGTGTTAATGTAAATGATGAGGGTGGTGACAGTCTTGGGTCCATCCCTGCAGTGCCTCACCTGCCCAGCGTTTGCAAAGGATGGGGTAGGAAACCTGCTGACCTCCTTGTGAGGATTATCAGCCTTGAACCCTGCAGGAACGTGCTGAGCTCTTCTGTGCTGCTCTCTGCAAATGCTGCCAGGTTGCATTAGGACCTCCCTCAGCCTCAGAGAGTCACAGTGAGGAGGGTTTGCTGCTTGCAGTGAAAAGATTAAAAATTACTGCACTGGCAGGGTGGGCATCATCAGTCCTTCACACTTACTTGGTGGAAGAAACCAAGAGAATTTGTTTAGATGTGCACAACACAGTCCCAGGATTTAATCATGACACATAACGGAAGAATTCCATTAGATCCAAATCTGAAGGCATACAGGTATCTTACTTCATCAGGGTCTATTAATTAGGTGCAATTTATAGGCTTTAAAAGAGAAGTGTAGCTGGTATTAGTTTAACATTTAGCTGTCATAAGTAAAGAAAAACAACCTCAAAATAACCTTCCTTTAAGCCTCCCCAGGCTTGTCTACCACGTTTCATTCTCATATTTACACAGGATGGAAAAAAAATAAAAGAAGGCTGAAACAGAATATTGCAATGATTCAAACCCCTTTCATCTGAGCCTTTCTCAGCATGTTATTCACCATATCACAACAGAAATGATCACACCCCTCAGATTTAATTGGCAAATCCCATTGTTATGAGGCCTCAACATATACTAAAGTGTCTTTATTTTGCAGTGAGCTTGCAATGTACTATTCTCCGCTGAACACAATGAATATTTATATTCTTCCACTCTGGGAGATTCAGAATTGTTTTGCGGTAGCTGCATCCTTCAGGACTCTTTCATTTTGTTTCCCATTTCAAGCCTGAGTATTTTCAGTGATTGTGAAAGTGTCTTCCCAGTTCCTCTGTTACTGTCAGGTCTTGGTTCTTAGACTGATGCTTATGGAAAAAAACCCACTTTTTCTTTGATATTGTTATGTAACATAATGAGAAACTGGAAGATGAGTTGTGACAACAATAAAACCATCTTAGAATAGGTTTTGTTCCATGCAAAGGATGTTGCCTCATCCTCCCTGTGGTCCTATAGTGAATTATCATAAGGATAATTTAGAATCTCACCATCGGTGTGTGATTTGTGAAGCTACTTCATTAGAGTAGATGCAAAGACAAACATTTTACCTTAAACTAATCCCAAAAATTCTTAACTTTCCTTTGACCATGGAAAAAAAAATAGTGCCATGTACATGATAACATACAAAAAATATTCACAATTACAACTTAAAGACCCTCTGTATTGTGTTTGGAAATATGATTATCTCAGAAGGCATGTTAAATCCTGTATAAGTGCTGGAATAATCCCAAAGCTACCTGTTACAGACAATTCCAGTTTTATTTAAAATCCTGTTTTCAGATGGATATCGCTGTCCTTTCTGAGGGATACAAGGTTTTGCTATTGATTTTACAGGTGGGGTTGTCCAGAGTATCTATAAAGCTCGAATTGATTTAACGTCAAATCCAAATACCACATTACTCCTCTGGAAATCTAATTAATTGTAATATATGCCATTTGAACATATTTATAGGGAATGCTGTTCACCAACTCTTGTAACAAATTAGCTTCATTTCCCAGGGGAGGAGAAATGAGGTTTTCTTGATAATGGTAGAGAACACTTTTTAATTTGACGCAGGATTTGCAGTACATAAAAGTTTTATTCATGTGACTAGCTATGGATGGAACTACATCAGGATATTCCATATTCACAGTGTCCCTTTTCACATGGATTGTCCAGCATGTCTTGCTAGGCTGGTGGCAATGTATGATACCCATGTACTAAACCCTCTCTCCAAACAACTAAAATGGAAGCAGAAGATAATTCGTGAATGTTTTTGATAAAGTCAGTTCTGGAGGAACACTCTCAAAACTGAACAAAAATAAAAATAGACATAGTTGGCAGGCATCAGTGTCTCTGCATTGCTGCTGTGAAATCTGGTGATAGAGGGACTGGAACCCTGAGTCTATGTCAAACAACACTATATGTAATTGCATACCTATACCTGTGATTTTTGAGACTTAGAGGAAAAAAATGCAATAAGACTTAACTTACATCAGAATCCTTGTTTCGTAGTGAAACACTAAAATTAGTGCCTCAGTAGAAATTTTTAGCTCAATAATTTTTGGGATGCCAGTTGTCTGTGGACATTTGATGTGTAATAATAGCATGGTTGGAAACTGAAATGGAAATTTTTGAGATCCCTGATCCTGGAACTCTTTTCCATTGTAGACTATGTGTCACTGTACTTTCCGAGGTATCCAAGTTATCTTTCAGATTATCTCTTTTTAGTCTTCAAGATTTCCGTTCCCCTACAAAGTTAATTGGGAGAAGATTTTTAATTACACTGAATGATACAATTTGAAATACTCTGAGACAGAACGTACCATGCTTAAAAAAAAATAAGACATTTAGAAGATTTAGACATGTTTTCTCAGGCTGTTGCACCTAAATGGCAATCCCACAGGCAATTATTGGTATTGTCTGTCTACTTCTCATGGGATGCTTTGAAAAGGTACACCTCTGGCATAATGATGCAGAGATACAATAGCATGCTGTCATCATCAATAATACTTATTTTTCCTTCAGAGCTGATCATCCATACTGACAATTTAATGATTTTTCTTGGAGACTCCAGACGGGTGGAAACTATGTATGTATTGTTTAGTTACCTCATTTGGAAGATGGCTACAAACATCAATATTCATTACCCTGAATGCAGCAGACACCCAACGTTAGTTTTAGCCGGAAAAAGCGGGTAGTTTCCTTTTCTGACCAATATAAATTACAACAGTTGGAGGGGAGGGCCAGGAGAGATCAATGCTCGGCTGCAGCGTGGTTATTTTGAGCCGTGCTGAGATGTGGCTGCACTCTGGGAAGCGCTGCTCTGTTCCCACAGCTCTCAGCAGGACCTGCTGCTGCTGCCCCAGGGGTGCTGCGGGGAGTGCAGCTGCCCTGCTGCAGCACTGCTGCTCTGCACGGGCTGGAACTCACTCGAGGCTTCTACAGATGCCTTTACTTCTTGGCCTATGGGAACTTTGTGAACCAACTTTTCTCTTTCTAGTAACAAATAATGAAGTATAAACAGCTGAAGCAGCTGGTTTTTTTTGTTGGTTTTTTTTTTTTTTGTGAAATATAAACGTCTTTATATTACCATGACCACGCATGCCACATCCTTTTGTTTCTCTGTGGTTTTAATATCTTTTTCCAAATAAAAGGCCCATCAAAATCTTTTTATTTTCTCCATATTGAAACAAGGTGGCTTTAAAATAGTGCATATAGAATTTCAAATGAAATGTAGATCTCATTTCCATATCACTGTTTTCTTTACTCTTTTTTTTTTTTTTTCTTCAGAAAACAGTTAAGGAGTCATTATATTTTCCAGCAAGCTGTCTTGTACACCCTGAAGGGAATATTATAAGATTAAATGCAGAGTAGCATTCCTCTAGCAAGGTGAATGTTTCTCATTACAGAGATCCCTAGTTGATCTCCTAAATATAATTCCCTGTAATAATGTGAAACTTCTGAATTATTTATTTTTTCATATTAGATCAGGAGTATAATTTCTGAAAATAAATTTATTGTCATGAGCAAATCAGCTTATGAAGGTTATCCATAACCATGGAATGAAAGAGAACAGATGCCGTGTTTTGCAAGACTATCTATTTTAGCTACTTTTTGGCTTTTAGGAGGAAGCTCTAAATGTGGATTTAAAAATTGATGAACCATGATTCCGTTAACGTGTGGGCTCAGAGTCACAGCACTTTGTGTCTTTACTATTATATTTGATTGAATAAAAACGTCTCTGAGTGAAGGTCTTGCTTGGCTGTGACCGCTTCTGCCTGCCCAGCTCCAGGGATTGCCTGGGTACTCGGGACGTGGCCGTGCAGACATTTCACTGAGCACAGGGCTCGGCTCCCCAAGGACACAAATCACCAGTGACTCAGCAGTGCCACCGCTTCACAAACCAGGGAGGGGCCCGTGAACTTTCGAGTGAGTCTTTTCAGGAGTTACAGGTGCCTTTTATTCACACAGTCCCCACTCCTCCAGAAGCAGGATGGGTTGGATCAATGTGTCCCAAGCTTCCAGCTCCATCAGGTATTTCCTTGCCTCGCAGGTTGCCTTCTGCCAGCTTCTTGAAGTACTCTTTGATGGCTGTTCCTCACAGGGATTCCTGGCACTGCTGGATCTCTTTCAGATGCAGTGAAAATAACAGAGGGGAAATATTGCTGAGTGTCAGGGTGTGCCAGCCAAGGACCCTGCTCTTGGTAAAGATGAGCCTTGGTTCACATTGAGCTTCTCCTGGATGTAGCAGTCAAGGTGCTTGGGGAAAATTGAGCACTGAGGGATGTATCTTCTTGATGAGTGAAATTTTCTCTCATTTTTCCAATGCCTCTGGGTTTTTTTTCCAACATGTTCACCCTCTGTTTATATTGGGGTGTAAGTTTTCAGTCTCCCCATTCTTGTGGAGCAGATGAGGAAGCAAACCCTGTGACTACTAATAGGAGGCAGACTAGGACAAGTTTTGGGTCCTCCTGGCAGAGAAAGAGCCCTCTTTCTGCACAGGTCTTGGCACTCAGCTCGCATTGTGTTTCATCTTCTCGGGGCATCCCTCAAAAGGGGTTAAAAAGCTGCTTGTTGACAAATAACAAGTACAACTGTGTGTCAGCTCATTAGTAAAGAAACAGCAGCATGCAAAATCAAACTGGTTTTTCGTCTGACAGACAGCACTGAGAACCTATAAAAACCACTTCCACAGAATGATTTCTTCTACAAATCCTGTCCTGTTTTGCAGAGCAGGCATTTACTGTTCTATATCTGATCAGACAGTTAGGAAATAAGTTGCCCGTATTAGGATGAAGGACTCAGCAGGTGATGTGTCTGTCTCCTGTCTGGGACAGAGGTTTAAGTCACAGTTGAAGTTTCAATTAACAGGACCTCATGGTTTCCTGCTGTGACTCTAATGGATAATGGTTCACATTAAAAAGAACTAAACATAATTTAGCACATTTTGGTGCAGATGGCTGTTGATGTTGAAGAGATGGCCACCTGGTGACTGTATTATTTTTCACCCCTGAAGAATGGCTGCTGAGGTCAAGTTTTCAATCATTGGCAGGGACGTGGAGAGGAACTTGTGCTGTGACTCTGTGTGCCACCTGGCCTCTCTAATTAAGAACTACCATTGTCTGCTTTGATATCCCCTCTGCCTTGGCATACACAAAATTCAGAATGATTACAAGCATCCCAAACTAATGAATGCTCTCTGGATCTGAGGAGGAAAACACGGTGGTTTTTCGCTTTGTTCATTCTGTTTCGTAATTAAAAATATAGAAGTGAAGAAAAAATGTTTTGTCCTGCGCCTGCCTTGAAGTATCCTTCTGGGAATTGATATAAAGTTGAAATCATGCCTGAATCATTGCAGCTAAGACAGAGCAGGCAACTGCAGACCTCCTGTGTGCAGCAGTTTCCTTAGCTGACTTTTACGTTGCAAAAAATTCTTCCAGGTCATTTGTGCAAGAATTTTGTTACAAAATGTTTTAATTATGAACAATTAAGTAGTTATCTAAGAGTCAAAAATTGCATTTCTTCTATC
>WAAG01026572.1:25229-35440 GCA_013390105.1 Tichodroma muraria | reverse complement strand
CATCTTGTCCTTGCAAGGTTTCCTGCATTTCTTCTGATTGAACCTAACACCATGTATGTGTACTTCTATGAAATGCCCTTTGCAGCAGAACAAACTGGTGGTTTAAGTCCTCAGGAGGTCACAGGCTGCTATTTCACCCTGGTTTTTTAAGGGACATGCTGCACTGAGGTGCTTGTGTCCTTGATGAGGATTTGTCCTGTCCTGTAGCCTAATCCTTGTGGATTTTAATTGCCCAAACTCTGAGCATTCCCAGAGCAAAAATGTTAATGTGCCATGGTTGTTGTGGAAAGCAAAAAAACCCTGAAGCTGTGTTAACTGTAGCTTAGCAAGCGTGGCAGTGTTTTGGTCTCCAACCTTTTCAGCTGGGTATGATCAGGTCCTACTGAAAGCAGCTTTTGACTGAACTGGGCTGATTTTCACTCCAGTGTGGGTTCACTTGTGTTGGTGAGGCTGTGTGGCTGGGAGCAGCTGCGTGGGGCTGAACCAGCTGCCTCTCTTGTCCTTTAGCTTGGCAGTTCCACCAGAGAGAGCACTTTGTCAAGTGAACGTTTGAGGTTTGTTTATTCAGTCTTTGCCTGAGAATATGTACCTGAATTACCTTGGAACCTGATTTGGGAATCTGCTGTTGTACAATAAAAAGGGTGTTTGGGACAGCTGTGACCTTCAGAGTGTGGGGTCTGTGTATGATCTTGGTGTGTGTTTTGGCTAAGCAGGTTATTTAGCCTTTAGGAAAGTAGTTTCTCTGAATGTAGTGTTTTCCCTTGATACCAAAAAGCAGTATGAGTGTTTGTGTCTGTACTTTTGGATAAAAACCCCCATAGAGTACAATCAATGCACATTGTATGGATTATTTTTTGTGTATTTTTCTTTAAAACCTATGTGCTGATGTTCCTCAGGGCTGCAAGACTGCAGTGCTGATGTTCAAGTTACGTGTTCATTAGCTGTTTAGTTAGAGTTAACCTAATGCATTACCACAAGAAGTGTATTCTGAAAGGAAAGCAAGAAAGAAAAATAAGAAAGAAAGATGACTAAATATTGTTGGCACTTGAATAAAACAAAAAACATAGAGTAATAATTTCCACAGTCCCTGCAGTCATTCCTGAATTTTTAATATTGCTTTGTTTATTGTACCTTTACGTTACAGTCATGTTGTTTACCAAATAATTTCAGGTCATTGTAGTTGGAGACTGATGGCTTCCCAGAGTCACATTTTCTAGATGTCAATATGTGGTAGAAGCTCCTGGCTGGGTTCTGTTCCTATTTGATTTATTTGATTGTAGGCTGTCAGGTTTGGGGGATTTTTAAATAATTTTTTTCAATTGTGAGGTTACAAATGAGTCATTCTGAAGTGTTTCCCTTTCAGTGTTTTTAATGTTTGGGAAAAATAAATCTAAAAAGGTCTTTATGTTTTTTCCTTACTCTTTTATTACTAGATCTTAGAAGTGAAAGACCTTTTACAATTACTTTCAAGATATAATTACAGCCCCGTACATATATTTAATACAAAATTTTAGAATTCATATAAAGGGCAAGCTGCACAGACATTTCAAGTGCAATGTTATTGCATTAGGGTTATACTCCCTTATTTTGGCAGTGGGACCCAGAGAAGTTCATTTTAGGCTCCCTTCTGCCTGAAGGAGCACAGACGACCCTGGTACAGCAATCACAGGTTCCAGAAGAGACCAGCAGAACTGGGCGAGTAAAGAGAAACTCCTCCCACAGTAATTCCCAGTTTCCAACGTGGGTCTTTTCTCAGGATAGTGGCTGAGTTATTTGTGTTGTTGAAGGAGCAAACAGAAAGGGCCATGCAGTACACCTACACCTCTGGGAAAAAGGTGTTCACAGCAGGAGAAGATGCCTAACCAAAGTCGCCGACTGTACTTTTAATTTGGCTCCCTTGCCTTGATGGGAGACATGGTGTTTCTGTCTGTCTCTGTATTAGACACGGCTTTCCCTCAGTTGCTTTTGACACTTCCTGCTGTATTTCAGCAGTGCAGTGTGTGCAGGCTGTGTTTTATGCTCCTGCAGCCATGTCCTTTGCCAAGAGGGATCTGAGCACGGTGAAGATGGAGAGCTAAACAGTGTAATCTCCCAGTGGCATCCTGCATCCTGCTCCTTGTATACAGAGTCCTCTCTTCCTTGCTCAATTTTCACAGTCTTTACAAAAGCAATTTTCCTTTGACCTATATAGGTGTTTGCTTGAGTGAAAAAGGAGTTCAGATGCCAGATTCAGCTCACTTATGGCTGAGATGACAAATAGACTGAGAATGCTGTTACATTTGGGGTTACCATGTGGGAAAGGGTGAGTCTGGTTTTGCTTACATATTTAATTTGTATACACTCACATCTAATTTTTAGAGAAATGGATATATGTTAACCATAAGGAAAAAGGAATTTATACCCATTCTTTTCCCAGGGTATACATAGGACTGTGAAAATTATTTCACTCCAGTGTGTCTTCTGTTGCATCCATAGATCAGAATAATTTGCTGGAATGTTTTTTGACCAGCTATGTCAAGAACCTTCAAGCTCTTGTGTCTCAGCTGAGCATCCTTTTGTAATGGTGATGATGTAGAGGGCTATGCTGCAATCCGAGTTGATGCTTGGATTTTCAGACTAGAAAGGACCTTTAAGATAAGATAAGCTATTCTTTTGAGTAACACAGCCAATGGATGGATCACAGAATTTCCCAAGCTGGAAATGACCCACAAGGATCATTGACTCCAACTCTTAATACCCACAGTAGCCCCTTCAGACAGAAATTGCTTGGTCTGAGCTTGTTTGCTAGGCTGGAGCATGATACCAACAACTGTTTAAAGAAGGCTTTGGGCGATTTGTATTTAAACTTTGGAGAGAGAAATTATGCATGCAAGCAGAAATCTATACCCTAGGCCTATGTAATTGGAACAGTAACATAAAATTACACTAAAGGAGGAAATTCATTATCATGCAATGTAATCAGGTACGACAAGCTCCTGGTCATTAGTTTTAACATGTAAGAAGGAGAAACCATAGTTCAGGAAGATGCACAGAAAGAGTAATCTCCAAAAGAGTTTGATTGTACTTGAAATTAATCTAGTACAAAGAATTAAGTATTTCTTAAAAGGTAATGTATATAAAAAAATGAGCACTGCAGAGGAGTGGTGGAAAACAACCAGGCATGAAAGCCCATTATGAATCCTCATGATAGCAGAGAATCAACCCCAAAAGAACCTGAAAATTCATTGATAAAAATCTTAAAAATCAATTTTTTAAGCATCATGGAATAACTGAAGGAAAATCAAAGTGTACTTAATATGCTGATGTCGCTCAACACAAGATACGGCTGTTGCACCTGAATATAAAGTATGCTGAAGTCTGACAGAGGAATATTCCTGTAAACCTGCAAATACATATTTAATAATCAAGACATGTTGTTATACATTTACCGTATGAACAAACAGCTGCCACATAATGTCCTCACACTGCTGAAGGGAGCCTATGAATTCTTCTTCATCTTTGTGATTAAAGTGAAGCCAGACATAGCCATTAGAACTGTCTGCAAATGAAACCTTTTAAATATACCTGCTCTTTCTCTGGCTCAAATCTTCTCTGGCTTATTTTAATCTTTATCCACATCTTGGTCAGGCAGAATAAGGATATATTTTTTTCCTGTGATGGTTCACAGGTACTGGGGAATCTTTCAGATTAAGGAGAAAGAACTGACCTAGTTTATAGGATGTTATTTATCTCTAAAGTATTTCTCCTTATTTGATATCTGCCATATAATGAAGAATTTTGCCATACATGTTATACTTTGATCAGAAGTCACAAAAGGAGCCTAAAACTTACTATCTTTCAGGGAGATATTGGAACTTTTGTTCTTGTGAATAAGGTAGGTGGTTAATACTACAATAACAAATACTGGGTGCAGCTAGAAACTCATGCAGAGTGTAGGAAAAATCATCTGGAAGGAAGGAATAAAAGGAAGACTCATCTTTCTCTTAGCATCTCTAGGCATTTTTAAGCCTCAGTTCATCATTTCAAACTGCTTAAATAGAGGTAATTTCCAGTTAGAAGAGGGCCAGCCATTAAAAAGCATAAGCAATATCTTGCTTTATCTCCTTTGTAATATTTTATGTGCTTTCCCTAGGACAGTAGAAGATACAGTGTATAAAATCTCTTTTGGCCCCAAACATGATCACTTTTAAAACTTAAAAAGGAGAGGTTTATGTGCTACCCTATCATTACAGTGGAATTCCAGCTGGGAAAGCAAAGAGGAACAGGTACAATCAGATGTTGTCCTTATGATTTTCAGACTTATTTTTCAGAACTTCCTCTCCCTTGTTTTATTTTGAGCTAACCCTCAGCACTTGAGATAACCCACTCCTTTTTTTGCAGAACTATCAGAACAAATAGCTTCAGGTCCAGCTGTTTCAGGGAATGGTGCAGTAAGCAATTGTTTTGATGTAATTCTGAATAGGCTCCATTCATAATCCTGTGTTGGGCCTCCTGCCTGGTGATGGGGAGACGGGTCCCAGGAGAAACATATGAGCGGATGTTGTGCCACAGACATTTTTCTCTGCTACTGTGTGTGTTGGGGAAGAGATATTTCTAGGTAGGAAGCTTCCTTTTTTTGCTGAACACATTAGCTGGATGTTTGAGCCACACATAAACATGAAGTTTGCTCCTGGGAGAATGTGTGCCAGATTTACTTTTTGTGTGCCCAAGCATCAAAGCTATTGAGAAGTTAATGGAATGCAGTGTCAGCAGCACCTTTAGGAATGGGGAGTTTAGGAGCAACAATGACACTACTGATGCATGCTCTCCTTCTCTCTTCAGCTAAAACATGCTTCAAATGAATAATTGCTATAGGGGAATTAGGAAAGGCTATTTTTTACCCACCAGTGCATTTAAGACTGTGTGTGGAGGGTGACACATGTGGGAGGTTTCCATAAAATTTATAACTGCAGAAATACCATACCTATCAGGAAATAGTTAATATTAAAATGCTTGATTCAGTCTTTGATGTTCCTCATAACACAAAAGTCCTCAAATAAGTGAGATATGGAAAGAATTGAAACAAAACACTACTCCATTAGAACATGTAACAGAGAGGGAAAGTTATACTTTTGTATTCACCTGTAACCTTATCAGGGGATGCCAGACAGTAATTCCTCTCTAGCTGCCACATAAAAATATCTTCAACAAACATAGTGATCGCTTCCCAGGAAAAGACTAATCTTTGATACAACAATAAAAAGGGCAAGGAAGATGGTTGATGTATGAGTAATGTGCAATATCTTGTGCCTGCTCAAATTTAAAACCAGTTAGACCACAAAAGGCACAGGTATCCCCATCCTGGGCTGCACCCAGAGCAGCAGGTGAGGGAGGGGTTCTGCCCCTCTGCCCTGCTCTGGTGAGGCCCCACCTGCAGAGCTGCCTCCAGCTCTGAGGTCCCAGCACAGAAGGACAGGGACCTGTTGGAGAAGATCCAGAGGAGGTCACCAAAATGATCAGAGGGATGGAGCACCTCTGCCATGAGGAAAGACTGAGGGAATTGGGATTGTTCAGTCTTGAAAAGAGAAGGCTACGGGAGACCTGGTTGTGTCCCTCCAGTACCTGAAGGGAACTTACTGGAAAAGCAGAGAGAGACTATTTACATAGGCAAGAGGGAATGGTTTTAAACTGAAAGGGGGGTTAGATTAGATATTAGGAAGAAATTCTTTCATGTCAGGGTGTTGCTCCCGCAGAGAGAAGTGCCTTAATCTTCCACTGTCCCTGGGAAGCCAGGTACTATTGTCACCCTGACATTTTTCTAGCAGCCAAAACCATAGTAACCATCAGTGCTCTTCCTTGACATATTCTGTACTAACAGCAGTACCCCACAAGTGGAGGGTGGAGGAAACTAACTCATTGTGGCCTGATTTGCACTGTCCTCTCATCTGTGCACTAGAATCCTCAGATTTCTCCCTACCTATTTGCCTGTGAGCATGGAAGCAGAAGTGCTGACCATGGCAGGGTCTCTTAAGAGGTTGTGGTGCAGGTGTTGAATTCATGCTTTTACCCATCTAGACTCATCCATGGCTTCTCAGTCTTGTGTTTTTGCCACTAATATTAAAAATGCTGTTATTGCTGTGCCCAAGGTTTCACTCAGAGCAGCACAATACCATTTTAGATGTGTGGTATCATCATAAAGTGGCCCAGAATCCAGTGCAGAGGCTGTGGAAGAGCCTGACTTCTCTCTGATCCCTGCACAAAACCAGCTGAGGTGTCACTGGAGCTGCCTCTCCACAAACTTAAACAGATTTTTCCAGAACTAATGTTCTATTTTAAGGTTTTGAAAGTGCATTAACTTAAGGATTTGTACCTAACACTGTTTTTTTTGTCTCTAAGCACCTGTAGAAATGCGTTTGTGAAGGAGAAATCTAATGATCTTATTGCAGAACTTTGAAAGATAATTGAGTTTTCTCCCATAAACTAATGTCTCTTATTCACTCCTGCTGAAAGACCACAAATCTTTCTTTGGTGTGAGCTAGTCCTTATGTAAATTGTAGTAAATAATATATGTATGCATGGGCCAGCTAATGTAGGACTATACAGTGTTTGGTTTTGAAGAATTGTACACACTTGGCAGTGCAAAGGCAGAAAGGAGGGAGGAGGAGCAGTTAGTATTTCATATCAATGCACTGCAGGAAATAAAAGTTAACAGCTCTAGTAAAATTCATATGCCAGACAGCTGTAGAGCCGAAGAGACAGTGAATCCCAGAGGGTTAACTCCTCCTCACCTAAGCAAAGTAAATTATTTGACTTTTTGAAATGTCTTCTGAAATGTAATAAAATCTGAAGGGGGTAAGGATCTTCATCTCATTAATACAGGGTCCCAGCAAATGTCATTTTCTAAGCTGCTTTGGGAAATGGGATTCTTTTCAGATTTCAGCGAATAGTTCACAGTCACAGTGTATTACTTTAGCAGCACATTTCTCTTCCTTACACATTACATGCAGCACAGTTTAAACAGTAGAGAGAGCTTATTTTGGCTTCATTCCTTTATATGAACAGAGAGAATTTTGATTTGCTATATATTTCACTGCTACTGTAGATTCCCTCTCCATCTTAAATGGTAGTTTATTAAGATTAAGTGCTTTCTTATGTAGATGTATTGAAAGGACCTTTGATTTGGTTTAAATTAAATTTGATTCAATTAAAATGTAAGATAGATTGAAGCACATTTGTAAAGAGAAAATGAAAAAGGCTCCATTAAAGAAGAACCCAAGCCACAATAGACATGGAATCAGGAGATTGCTATCAGATAGGCTGGTTGTGAAAATTGGAACATTACTTTCAGTGAAGAGTCCAACCTTGTGGTATCTAGGTGGGTACACAAAGAGCAAATCACATGGCTCATACCCTAAGAAATTATCCAAAGTGACTAACTGGCTGGGTCAGGTCTTGTTAGCATTCAGCACCACTGCTTGGACATGAAGAGAGAAAGAAGAAAAGAAACATGAAAGGAGACATAAAAGGAGGGGAATGAGAAAGGAAAAAAAAGAAGGATTTGTGAAGGCATTATGAACCCAATCCTTTTTTCTTTGTACTCTCCTCGACCCACATTAAATCCAGGCTCTAGGATGTCCTCTGGACAGGGCAAAAGAGGATTGTGTGTAGCTCATCTGCACTCAAACCACTGCTTGAGACCTCTAAAAAGTTTTCCTTGGTACTGAACCTTTGAGTGGCCTTTCACCTGGTTGGGTTTGTGAGTTCAGAGCATGGTGAGCAGTGGGCTTGGAGCCCAAGCACTTCTGTAAACACTTGTTCATGAAATGTGAGTGTCAGGCACCAGCTGTGCCAGGGAGGGGTTACAGGCTGGAGAAGGGAGCTGAGCCTCTCCTGGGAGCTGGCCCTGACATCGTGCCTGGTGAGGAAAATTCCCAAGGTGGAGGCCGCAGCCACTCCTGCAAAGCCACTGATTTTTTCCACACAGACTATATCACATTTAAGCAGCTTTTGGTCATTTCCAACACAGACCAAATTTAAATCAGAAGCCTTGAAATAGGAACTCTTTTATTTTATTGTGAGCAACTGGACTTGCTTAGCCCTTTGCATAAAGTTTAGGAAAGCTTTCTTTTTATCCCCTTTTTTACTTTGCATATGTATGCTTCATTTCAGACCTGGAAATGCATAAAGGCTTTTGCATTCAGTAGCATTATATATAGATAAGATATTTTACCATTAAGTCATTGTATGGTTCTAAGTCACTATGATCAATGTAGCAGAGATGTTGGTTTAGCCATTTCAGTACTAATAGGCCACCAAAGAAACAGTTCATTTTGTCAGTTATGTATAAACCCTCTTCTCATTTACATAATTGAAATTCTTTAAAATGGTTGGATATTTTTTCAGACTGTCAAAGTTAAATATTTAAATTCTCAGTACTGCTTTGAAGATTTTGTTTTTTGCTTTCTGAGGCAGTCACAAATATAAAGTTTAATGTTAGAGTATTGATTTTAGAAACAATCACCTATAAGAATGCCAATTTCAACACTTTGTCTTGATTTAGTGAAATGCATTTAGATCTTTTTCAGTCCATTTATTGAGTAATATTACACATCAGATATATTTCACTTTTCATGTTGACCTAGATCTGATATATTTTAAATGTATAAAGTTATTTAAGCTTGCAAAAGTTTTTTTCTCTGCGCTGCTTGGTAGCAATTAATGACGGTTTGTCCCTAACTTGGCATTAATATCCTGGTTTTAAAAATATATATTTTAAAAGAAGTACATTGGGATTTGGACATTGCAAAAGGAAAGAAAACAGTAAAATTCAAGTTTAAAAAGGAGTCAGTAAATTCAGATATATGTCTATATGCACAGTGTTCTTGGTGTTAAGTGCACAGATACATGAATTTCTTAGCAGAACTAACTCATAGTGTGTTTTCTAAGTGCACATTACGAAGAATAAATAGACTGTGGAAAAATGTATTAGGTATTAAATAGGTCGATAATATATAATGTGCGTTTCTGTTAATTGATGTAGCCAATGTACAATGTAATAGCTGCAAAGGAGCTGTTGTGGTGCATGCTGTGAAGACATATTAAAACAATACACAATAGTAATTTAAATTCTAATAAGTCCTTTAACATATAGCAGTATTGGATCCAAGAGTGTCTCTATGATTTCCCTGTCTCAAAGGGACAAGCTGTGTGGTTTCATTTCTACAATATTAGTAGAAAAGAAATTATGAGCCCAGCTACTTCTAGTGTATGGACTAAACTATGTGTATACATCATGCTTTGGTGTCAGGTAACCCGAGTTTATTTTAGATTAAAGAAGATTGAATAATCTTTGTGCTGTTAGTAGGAGCATCTAAATAGCAATTCCTGATAGTACAGTGCTGATAACTACTTTAAAGGATCTTTGCTGATTAAAAAGCAGTTGTGCATGATTCTTTTAAACAACTCTTTACTTACTTGCCCGTGAAATCTAATGCTCTTCAAACATGTGAGATGTTCATAGTTCTTGACCTTAGTATACATAATAGCAATGGATAAAGAATTTTTCAATTACCAGAGAACAAAGCTCTGTGGCTAGGAAAATACAGTGATAAAGACACAGTATTTGTGGCACAGAAGGAAAAATGGGCACTGAACAAGGAGAAAGGATGATAAAGGTAAACAAAGAATGTTATTTCCCATGTATAATTCTTTGGACAATACTATATTTTTAAGAACACAATGCCCAGAAGCAGTGATCACAAATTAATAAAATATCACCTGAACTAGGGCTGAAAAGGACCGAGTTAATAAAGTGGAGGGGGAGCTAAAAGGAAGGATAGCATGAGAAGTGTTGTTTTTCTGCTGGAATACAGCAATAAAGATAAAAATGAGTGTTTTAAAAATTGCGATAAGTTCATATCTCACAAAGAAATACTATGATTTTTGTAGTTCATATATTAAAAAAAATAATAAAAATTATATTGTTCTGTAAACTTGCTGTTCATTTGTATATTTGTGCCTACATTCTCCATCACTCTACTAATGGTCAATAGATATATGTTATGAGTTAATAGTCTGGTTTAACTGCAGAAAATAATGTACTTTTTATTTCATCATGAGAACAATTCATCGTCACAGTATTATAGAATGAATTTATGTTCTCGGTTTTAAATAAATGTGTAAATATAAATATACACAGTGCAATAGGGATATATATATATATATATATATAT
>WAAG01026570.1:0-12364 GCA_013390105.1 Tichodroma muraria | reverse complement strand
CAAGGAAATGAGAAGAGAGTTTAGGAGATGTAAAAGAGTAATTTATCGTTCTTGAGCCTGGGTTGGTGGCTGCAAGTACACGAAGATAATTTCTCATTGAGGGGATTCCAGGAGATGCTCTGCTGTAGGGAGATGACCTGTGGCTGGTGGTTGAACCTGAACTTGGGGATGGAGGTATCCAAGCTGACTGGGGCTGAGGGAGACCAAGGATGGTGTTCTGTGGAATCTCCAATGAAAGATCGATGGGAAATGATGAAAATCTTCTACTCGTAACACCAAAAGAGGAGGAGAAGCAGAATAAAGAGCAAATTTTGTTTGCAAAACTAAAGTAATAATTCAGACTTTGTCAATACCTAGAAGTCAGTTTTGCAATTTGTTATTATGCAAGTTATTTTTCTTAAGAAGTAATAAAACTAAGCTTTCATGATCAGCAGGTACTAAAAAATGTGCCAGCATTAATAAAGGACATTATTAGGCACTCACAACCAAAACACTTGAAATAAATCTATGCAACAGGATAAAACAGTTTAAATTATAACAACTTAATCTTTCTTTTGTAGTTTCATACAATCTAAAAGTGGACAGAAGTTGAACAGAAAACAGACCATAAGAACAGAAAAAAACCTGACCCAATAATTATGTCTGCCATGAATAGCAAATATGGGCAGACAGAAATTCTTTTGAAAGAATGGAATCAGGAAGAAGACAAATTTTCATCTATTGTCAGGAATAATGATTGCAGTCTCCATGCCTTCATAAAATTCATTTATTAGTGTCAGATGTCTGTTTCTCATGTCATTCCTGATTTACAAAGCAGACTAGTATCTGTGTGCAGATAGGAGAGGAAGAAGAGGATGAATCAAGTCATATTTTCTTTGGCTTTTAGAGAGAAATAAAAGAAAAAAAACAAATTCTGGGAGGCTTGATCTTCTCAGTGAGTCTGTAATTAACACTTGTCCAAATATGAGATCAGCATGCATTTTCATCTCTTTACAGAATATGTAAACCACTTTATACAAAGCAGATTGGGTGATTCCATTATTTTCATCATGTCCTTAAAATAACACCTTTGCTTTTCAGTGCATTTCTCCTCTCTTCATCTTACAGCAGCTGTGTACAGCCAATAATGCCTGACACAGTTGAAAAGCTGGGGGTGGATTGTTGAGTTTTTCTGAACATCTAAATTCTTGTTTTTCTGACAAGCCTGCTAATCCCAAGCGCTGTTTTTAGATACCAAAATTATATGTTAAAAAACAGATTCGGGATTTCCTTTTCAAACCCCCGTAAAGAGAAGATTGCACACCAAAAGAGAAAGAAAGAGGGGGAAAAAAGAAGGTAATTTTCATACTGCTTAGTGTTACACTTCGTGCATCCATACATTTCAAGGATGAGAGAAATTTCAAGGGCTTCTGGCAACAACACCATGTGCTGTTTTTTCTCCTGTCACCTGCACCTTGAACAAAGTGGCAGGGAGCCATGGAAAGCCACCAGTCTGCTCAGTGCAAAACACCACCAGGCTCAGGGAAGTTCTGCCATTCTGGGATCAGAAAAATTATCACACAGGTGAAGGGAGGCCCGTGTTACCTCCTACACACAGAATTCCATCATCTTCAAGAGAAACTCTTCAGTGCTGTAAATCTTCACAGGAAAAAGTTAGGATGACTGTGGATTAGGAAGTATGAGCAGGTGTGATAAAGGATTATGAGATACTATGCCAATTTATCTTTCTATTCATGATTTTCCTCTATTCCAAACTTTTATGCAAGTAGCAGCACAGGGGAAATAAAAGGGATTGTTTTGACCTGAAATAAAGGGCCTTGAGAGTACTAAAAATTTAAAAACAAAACAAAACAAAACAAAACGTGCTAGCAACCCTTACTACATTGTTTGTGGGCACCGTGAACTCCAGACTCAATATGTGAAGAAGCAAACTGACAGCCACAAATTACTGCAGAAACAAAACTTGGAATGAGATTTATTCTGTCTTCAACCTTCTGAGAATGTTATGATGTTGCTCTTGTGCTTCCTAAAGTCCAGTGTCCCAACCTGCTAATTCTTACCCTGAGCCTCGTGCTCAACCTGAATATTCAGGCTGATTTCAAATAATTGAATTATCTCCCCATACTAATAAGCATATTAAGGTCTTTAAAAATTGCAGTAGAGCTTTATTTCACCTAGGCTTAGATATCAGAGGTGGACAGGCATTTTGGGTTGCAGTTCATCTACCTGTTTTATCAAATGTGTTAAAAAATGCCTACTGCTTCCTACTGACTGGAAAAGGGACTCCAGAGTTAAGGGTTTAGGGTATTGACATCTCTGCTGGAGGTACTAAATGTAGGAAAGATTAATCTCACATGTCAAAAGTTTGGTGTGTAAATTTGTGTTTGCAAATAAAGAGGATGGTTTGCAGTATGAAAGAGGTTAGGTGATGTGCCTTTAACTAAGAGCAAGAGTGTTTTTCTCCATTAGAGAAGAAAGAATGAGGAGATGATGCCTTTTATTAACATTCCTAGATTGCATTCAGCAACTGTCACCTTTTGAATTAACATGAACTCAAACCTATTATTTTATTTCACCAAGATTTATACCTAAGGTATTTGACACTATACACACCAGAAAACAATGCAGCTGAAAAATGCATGCAGATAGAAATGACCAACATATTTGGCCCCATCGCAAAGGTTTTCTCAATGAATTAATATGGCACACTAGAAAGTTATTAAAAGTGTCTGGAAACAACTCTCAAAGCTTTTAGAAATTCTTTAGGCTATGCAGCATCTTAAAGTGGGTAGCCCAGTCAACTATCGAATGGCATTGTGAAAACTGTTTAGACAAATATTAAAAATTAAGGTATTTTATACAGTCACTGTCTACACATGGTTTAGAATAAAGACATTAACACTTCTTAAAATAGAAGTCAATAGCAGAAATTTTGGGGAAAATCAAAGACCATAATGAAAACTGCAATATTTGAAAAATTTTGAAGCTTTCAAAAGTCCCTCATACATGTTGTGATGTCTTTCGAAATGGTCTTTTTTGGACCTCTGTGTTTTCCTTGCAGAAGTACACTGTAGAAATATGAGTCATAAAGTTATTGTTTTAAGTTTTTCTTCAACAACCAACATGTCTCCTGATTGAAAGTAGGGAATTAATTTGACCCATAAACTTTCAAGTTCCCATCTCTGGAGTTACTCTTACAGATAAAACTCATAAAAGCAAACTACTTGAAGCAGGTTTTAAAACTGCCTGCAAGTCAGATGCTTTTATCCCTGGAAAACAAGGCCTGCTCCTCAGAACAGAATGGTCTGTCAGGCACTGCCTAAACTTTGGTTCTTGTACCACAAAGTAGGAAAAGCTGAAAAAACTTAGGCCAGTGACCTGCCCGATTGCTTTTTGAAACACCCTATAAAGGCACACCCTACTAACATGATATTTCTTCAGAATCTGCAAGTATATGATTTATGAAATATATACTGGCTTCAATTTCTCCCAGGCAACACGTGTGGGGCTTTTTTTAATTAATGTTTTTCTTGGAAAGGATAGATTAATGTGGGGTGGTTAAGAAGAATCAGGTATTCATGTTCTGAACAACTATCATGAAATGTAGAAACAAGCACAAGAATTCACAGTTTTGCAATCAAGAAGATTCTCCAAATCTGGGTGTGTCATTTCTTTGTAGATAACACTGATTTTCTTCAACTTTTTTTTCTCAGTCTCTGCTACACCATCACTACTGCAAAATATTTTAACAATCTGTATTAGAACTAAAACAATACTAAGCAGTTACATGGAGGATTAAACTGAAAAGGAAAGGTCACTATAAATTATATTGATTTGTATACTGATTTGTATAAAGACACATTCCTAAATTTAATAAAAAGTGCAGTGAGAAAAACATAAGAAGTTAGTTTAATTGTTAGCAAAGGATGAATTCTAAAGAGTTCATCTTCTCAGAAGATAGAACAAGTTTAAAAAAACAGGAAAAGACAAATATAAGTTGATAGGAGGAGAGAGGAAGTTACAAAAAACCTTGAAAATATGCATTCAACTTTGTGTTCTATTTTTCACATGAGACTATCTGGCATTATTCTTCACAGAAGAGGGTTCTACAGATTCCAGATGCATGAACAAAAGGCTTATTATTTACAAGACATACTTCTCAAGTTGTTTTATGCTTTTCCCAGTATATAAGCCTTCCTTCTGGCCAGTTTTGATCAAAAGTAAATAGCACCAATTATCAAAATTGCACTACAGAGCTTTGTAAATTAGCCAGTAAATACTGCAGAGCACACCTCAGCATAATGCTAAAAATGTTGGGGTTGCAGTACCAAGCTGAAACCTTTTTACTTGTGAGGACGAGAGTCCATTACCTCATTTTATGTTCAGCAGCACCTTAATGAAGGAAATACGCCAACTGACCCCAGCAGGATTCACAGCTGTGTTTTGAGTGAAGGGATTTAGAATCTGATCCATTAAGAAACCAGCACCCTGAAGACAGCACAGAAATGCCTGAGCATTTAGACCACTTGTTCACCTAAAGCATAACAAAAGGACACTCTTTATAGCAGTAGAAATCCAATTAAATCATTTAAACAGAACTTATTTTTAATTTCATCGTATACCTTTCCATTTCCTACAGAGCTTATCAATGTTAACAAGATACCACTGACTTTTGTCCAGCTGAAGTTTTTGTCATTGAAAATGACCAAGGCAAGGTGGCAAGTGCAGAGACCTGAACGCTTCCTTAAGCCTAAATCAAACCCTGGCATTGCTGCCTCTAGGGCAGCCAGAGTTGAGCTGCTGCTTTCTACCCTGAGCAGGGTCAGTGGGCCACAGCTCAGCGCTTGACCTGCAGGGCTGACCGTCGCTCGGGGGCCAGAGGCTCAAACCCCTGCTCTCAGCTCAGTGGGCTGAGCACCGCCACAGAACCACTCTCGGCAGAAACCCTCGGAGTTTCACACAGGTTATTACACCACATATTCCCTCCTTTCGATTGCCTGCACTGTCACAGCTTCACCTGCGTGCTATTCGAGCAGCTTGCTTTGCAGCAATGTGCAGTTGGGCTCTAGATGAGCCAGCTGAGGTGGAAAAGCAGCAGAAATTCAGGGGTGAGTGTTGGAGTGCAAGAAATAAAAGCTTCCCTAAGACTCTCAGAGAGAAAAAAGAATGCAAAAATTAAATTAAAGCCTTTTGAAAAATTAAAATATATTAAGTCACATAAATATAAAATAGAAGTATAAGTTTTAGTTTTAAGTATGTTAAAGTGAAGGTTAAGTAAGTAGAAATACATTTGATACATTTTAAGTGCCTTAGCAGGGTGAAGTACCCTAAGTTCTAGTTAAAAGTTCAGTGCTTCCCTAGACATAACTAAAACATAGCAGAATATTGTTTGCATTCCTAGACAGAACTATGTAAGCAGATAGATAGAAAAATACACCAAAATATAAGTAAAAATGTGTAAGAATTGACCCTGCTTTTCACATTTCAAAGTTAAATTCTAATAGGTGTAAAGAGAATGTTTTAGAATCGTGTTTTTAGATGATTGGTTAATTTATGGCTATAAACCCCCATCTGGGGCCTGTTCATACCCCCTTACTTTTGCTTACCTTTGCTCTCTCTCTCTCACACTCACACAGAAGAAAGGAAGAAGACACAAAGATGAGGACAAAGAAGATGATGAAGAAGACGATGAAGATGATGAAGACAAAGATGAAGACAAAGATAAAGAAAAAGAAGAAAATTAAAAAGAAAAAGAAGAAAAATAAAAAGAAAAAAAGAAGAAAAATAAAAAGAAGAAAAATAAGAAAAATAAAAAGAAGAAAAAGAAGAAAAATATAAAGGAAAAGAAGAAAAATAAAAAGAAGAAAAATAAGAAGAAAAATAAAAATAAGAATAAAAAGAAGAAAAATATAAAGAAGAAGAAAAAGAAGAAGAAAAAAAAAAAAGAAGAAAAAGAAAAAGAAGAAAAAGAAGAAGAAAAGTGTAGGAGCTGTTGCTTCTTCTGCTCAGAATCTGTGCCAAAAGCTGCAAAAGCTGTTGCTGCTGCCTTGCTCAGAACTTTAAGAGAAAGCTGCAGTAGCTGATGCTCCTGCTCAAGGCATGGCCAAAAACTTTAACTCGGAGTCTGGTACTTTGAACTCTCGCCTTCAGGTTGATGTATTCACGCAATAAATAAATTTACAGCAACCAACTACAACTCATGTCTCGCTGAAATCCTCAACCTCTAAAATAAAAACTCGACAAGTGAGTTGCTCACCCACCAGAAAATGCAGGCTTGCTCCACAGAAACCACCTCAGCAACAGCCAAATGAGGTCACATAAGCAACTTTCTGAAATCTACAGCAAGGTGCTCCAAGAATAACTTTTTCATCTTTTTAAAATTTGTTTTCATCCATATAAACACTAGCCCAAGAAACTTGAAGCACTACTATTTAGGTAAGAACTTTTTAAAGAATGAACACATATTTTCAACTAGCATTACTTATTCTCTCACTACCTATAATGTGAATCACTCTATGGGAAAATTTAAGATGTGTATGTATATAAATCTATTCAGTCTTGTACACACAATATTTTTGTAAAAATAAATTACCATAAATCAAAATATAAATTCTCTTTATGCAATAATCACTATCAATGTTTCTAGAAGACATTTTCATTTAATCAATAATTTATAAAAAGTAGTAAAGTGGTGGACCCTTAAAAAGAATTTTTTAAAAAGATTTTATACTGCATGCAGCTGAATTTTTCAAGACAGAAAAAATCCACTTTATTCTTTAACATGTTACTGATATTGCATGTTGAAGGAGTTAATCTTATCTCACATAAGCCACAAGCTTATTAATGGAACCAGAAATTTAAAGCACATCATCATCATTAATCATGAAGCACTAGATCTATTAAATCAATTTTGTATACATGAGTGAGACTAAACAGGCAACAGTTTTGTTATTTCATTTTGTTCAGAAAAAGATTAATTTCCATGTTATAGGGACAGGTCCTTCACACAAGCTGAAGGATGCAAACCATGCCCTGACCATCCTGTGGTGAATGTATCAGTGCTGCATATTTTTGGCTCCCTCAAGGAGTCAGAGTCTATCCAGCTCCTTGTGGGCTTAGCCCACAGGACAGAGACTTGCTTTACTGTCAAGCAAGACAGATATAAGTTCTAGCTGCAAAAATATAACAATCAATCCATCCTTTTTGGAAAACTGAAGGACTGATGAGTGGGAAACAGGATAAGAGACGGTGCTCGAGTAAAGGTCCTGGGGCAATGCCACAACAAAATCCAGAATGGAAGACCCCGGAGCAGTCTCCAGAAAGCTCCTTGCAAAGTACACTTTCTTTTGCTGTCACTCAGCATTTCAAAATTTTATGCCAGCCTTCTAATCTTACAGTAGTAAGACAGGACACAGTAAGCAGAGCTGTAGAATAACTGCATTGATGTACTAGCAAAAAAACAAACAACAACCTGCTGATATGGACTAAGTCAATCTCTCTGCAGGAAAAACTTACAGAGAAATCCCAAGGGATCATAAATTTGCAGCCTAACTTAAAATTATGGAATTTATAATAGACTTGCCATTTATTTAGTGAGAGGACTTTTAAGGAAACTGCTCAGCTGGATTGCTTTTACATTACTGAAACACAGCCATCAACTGTGGAAACAAATACACTGTATATTAACTATCATAAAACACAGATTTGAAAATAATCAGGTAGATCACAAATTTAACACTAGACTATTAGTATGAAAAGGTATCTCAGCTTTCTGTACTTACTTAGAATGGTAGGTGTTCTTTTAAAGCTCAGAATGATGAAGAGTTCTGGAAAGTTTCCTATTGAATGCCTCTTAATTTAAGGAAGCAAGATTATATATGGAGCAAACTGGAAATATCTTATTATTTAAGGGATGAAAATCCTTTGGGGCTTGTTCCAGATCTGGATAATGTCCTTGACTGTAGTGTGTGTGGTGGAACCAAATAAGGTATAAAATATACATATAAGATATTTCATGAAGAAACATCTCATCCCACAGCACAACAATGTAAAAGCGAAGCTATTTAAAGAAAACAAGTCCTGCTTCAGTTGATTGATTAACTAGAGGTTGGTTTCTTGCTTTGAAAACCTATGCTGAAGTTGACATAGGCCAGTGATGTGTAAGTAGAACAGTAAAAAAGTCAGGCTGTCGCTTCTTTTTAGGGGGCTAAATACAGGGCAAGGAAGATTTTTGCTTGAAGTATAACACTTGTACATGATGATTTTTATTTGTGTTACACATGCTTATACTATTAAAACTTCAGTCAACAATTATCATTACCATACTCACCAACTATTTTTAAGGAGCCTGAGAAAAGTTTCAAGACCTGAGGCTACTGGATTCAAGTTCTGTTACATCACAGAATCTTTAAATGGCTTGGGTTGGAAAGGACCTTAAAGATCATCTCATTCCAACGCCCCTGTCGCAGGCAGGGACACCTTCCACAAATATCAAGTTGCTCAAAGCCCCATCTAATGTGGCCTTGAACACTTCCAGGGATGGGGCACCCACACCCAGCACACGGGGGGTTCTGGGCTCCCAGAGCACACGGCCGGGGCATGCCCA
Source organism: Tichodroma muraria (assembly GCA_013390105.1). NCBI lineage: Eukaryota > Metazoa > Chordata > Aves > Passeriformes > Sittidae > Tichodroma > Tichodroma muraria. Next base: position 3,759 of record WAAG01026570.1, on the reverse strand, counting down.
GCCTCTCACCCACCAGCACCCCAAGTCCTTCTCCCAGGCTGCTCTGGATCTGTTCATCCCCAGCCTGGATTCATACCAGGCATTGCCCTGACCCACATGCAGCACCTTGGACTTGGCCTTGTTAAATTCCTAATTTGGGTTGATAAGCCTTAGCATGAGAAGTTAGGTAAATTGGACCACTTCCAAATAATACCTGGAATATATCGTATTTTTACTCTCCTACTAACTACCCTGAGGAGTGTTGCACTTTTAAAAGTTAAGAAATGACACAAGCTTTCAACAACCTATCGGAAATATCCACATATAAATTAATCTAGTCGCATAAGTATATAAAAGTATTTAACAATTTGCTTAAAAAATTCTTTCGTATCTGTATATGTGAAGTACCTGGAATAACACAAAAAATCCTCCAAAAATAACAACAACAAAAAAATTGTAAGCAGTGGTAAATATTTGCAAAGAATTGTACTGGAATATTGGTGTTGTTTTCTACCATTTAATTTTTCTTTCCTAAAGCAACAAAAAAAATACAAATCTGATAGTACAGCTTGCTTTCAGGCAGGAAATCTTTTGCTTAAGTGAACACAGAAGTCTTGTACTTCAGTATAAGGTCACCCACTATTTAGAAAAGTACATTCCTGTTTCTTCTTTCATTAGAAGCACTTTCAGCTTATCCTATTGCTTGAATTTGCAATAACTGTGCTTCCTTCCTTGCTGGAAGAGGTAACTGCTGTGTATAGACATTCCTTTATGGTGTAAAAGTGTACTAAGACATATTAACTCTTCAGGAATCATGTCAAAATATGAACCTCTGGACTCCAGCAGTTTGGATGCTAGGCTAGAACAGTTTAAAATATTGTACAGTGATTTCCACTAAAAATACCAAAAGCCATGGGCTAAGACATTTAGTCCAAGTGAAGATGTGGGAAGGGATCTAAAACTCACAGTAAGTCTAATTTGTCCATTTAGCAAACACACAATTGGATGCACTTATAGGCCAGTGACATACCACTTCACAATGTATATTTCAAATTGAAAAATATTTGGCCTAACTGCAAGGCTCAATTCTGAATACATCTGATTCTCCCCACCATGAGAAAAAAGGACAGAGGGAATCTCACCCCTCAAGGACCTTGGGTTTCCATCCAACTTCACCTCTTCACTGGAGGAAAGCCTGCTCTCCATACCATATTTCTACTCTTTATTCTCTCTCGCAAGGCTTCAAGAAAGATAGAAAACCCTCTGCATCTGGGGCCGCATTAGGGACAAATAGGACCAGCTCACCAGAAGTGGCAATTGAAAATGTCAGTTCCTCTGTAATTTGTCTGACAAAATCTGCCCAAGAGCAGCTATGCTCTCTAACCTGTCTCCTCCCTCTGTCCTTCAGCCCCACTGCTCCTTCCCCCCTCCAAAATTCAACCAAGCTGAACCCCCAGCCCATATCACCTTCCTGCCCTCAGAAATATTTTGGTAATATAGTCCTGATTTAGACCATCCAAGATGACCTAATACCCAAGCAAGCAGTCCAGCAGGCAGCACCTTTGAGATCCAGTTTGATGCTTCCCAGCTGGGGAAGGAGGGGCAGAAATGAAGCAAGACAGTGCCTGGAAGCCACTCCTGCCTTCTCCAACTTCCACAGCCTGTAAATCAATTTGCTGTTTCACTTGCAGTCAAACTACACTAAGAAATTTATCATCCCAATCCCCCCCAAAGAAAAATATGTCTCTTAACAAAGCACTTTTTTAGTAACTAATTCTGTCCTCTTATGTGCTTGTATATTTTATAGGTTACAAGATTTAATTTTTCTTTTTTTCAACCAAGACTAAAGATCCTTGTTACAAATGATAAATGGGACAATCCTCAGTCCACTAATTTCTCTTGAATTCTTTTGAAAGGCCATAGCCTTTATATATAAGAAATATATATTTCTTATTCTTCAACTACATGAATTAAGACTTCACTGTTGTACATTGTCACTGAAAACCTTTTGACATCTGGCAACTTTTATCTCTATTATTCAATGAATAGATCTTTTAAAAATAAAAAATTATGCAAAGCTACTAAAGGAACAATCTACAGACCTTTTTATTTATGTGAGAACGAAATACTTTCTGACTATCCAAAGTAATTTCCCCATTGTTTGGTATCAATCCCTAGCACAGCTGATACTCGAGGCAGAGATTTTCAAAATGCTGCCTCAGGGATTTAAATGAGGATTATTTTTCTAAATCTTCATTTTCTTCTTTCAACAAGCACCCTCAGCCTTTACCCCCATCTATTTTCCATTCCACATTAACAGATTAGATTTCAAATTCCCTCTGGACAAAAAGATACTGCATCTCAATTCAGACTGTCAAAGTTTTAGAGCCACAGAAGTCAGGAAGAAGCAATGCAGCTGCTAACTAGCAATTACACCCAACCCCTGCCATATACTTTGGATCAGAAAGATCTCTTCTCCCCTCTCCCCTCTTCTTCACAGACAAACAGTAACAGGATCAGAGGAAAGAGCACCAAGCTGCACCAGGGGAGGTTCAGTCTGGACATCAGGAAGAATTTTTTCACTGAAAGGGTTGTCAAGCCTTGGAAAGGGCTGCCCAGGGAGGTGGTGGAGTTACCGGTCCTGGGATTGTTCAAAAAAAAACACCCAAGTGGATGTGGTACCCAGTGCCACGTCCTGTTTAACAAGATCGTGAGCAATCAAAGTTTGGACTCAATGATCTTGGAGGTCTGTTCCAGCCTAAATGATTCTGTGACCCTCCCATCCATTTCAATTTTCTTTGTTGAGAAAAGCACACAACCACATGCTTAATTTAAGCACGAACTCACAGTTGAGCAACTAAGCAAAGATGGTTCCTTGATTTGGTGCCCAAAGAAAATATTTGCAATATGCAGACATCTAAAGATGCAGATGAAGGCAAAGTGGGATTTTGCAGGGGAGCCTGGTCATTTCTCTGGATTCAGATCAATTAGAATTATTCCTCTATACACTTTTGAAAATTGCGTCCATTTGCCACTTTGGGCACTTAAATAACTTAAGGGAAATGGACACTTTCCAGTAATTTCAGTCATCGAAAGTACTCAGCATTAAAAGGCATTCTTTGGCTGTTATAACTCTTCCAAATGCTCTGCTAATGGTTTTGGTTATGACTGTAGTCCTTGTCCAGAGAAGAACTGGAGAAGCTGAAGCTTAGTTACCTTAGGAAGGAGATTTTCTGATCCAGCTTTACTTGCCTATTTAAAACAGCCATAAAAAAATCTTTATTTACTTCATAGCTCTAATGTAGCAGATTACTTTATACAAATTCTAAATTACTCCAGCACTTCTTTATGTCAACCACACAACATTTATTTTAGGGCAAGGATTGGCTTTGTGGCAGGTGAATGTGAAGCACTGATGAGCACAGAGAAGACTGTACCTGAAGCACTGCCTAAAATACCCAAAATACTTGCACGTCCCAAGGATAAGAAGAGTTCTGGTACAGGAATGAGAAGATTCCTCCTAGAAAACCAAGCTGTGACTGTTTCAAATTGCTGTTTTCAGTGGAATATCCGGGATGATATTGCTTTTCTTTAAGATGCAGCTTGAGAGGAAATCACTTTGCTAATCAGCTCAGGTTTATATTTGTAATCAGTAAAGCAAGCTGCTTTTTTGTCACTTTTGCCATTGCTTACTAAATATCTAAATATGATTTACAGTTTGCTATACCGGTAGCTGTACAACATGTATAGTTTTATTTTCAGTTTGCAGAGAAAACATGG
>WAAG01026569.1:0-10067 GCA_013390105.1 Tichodroma muraria | reverse complement strand
TTTTTTTTTTTTTTCCTTCCCCCACAGTAGCGTCCCGCTGCAGGGTTAAGTACCCGTGTGCCAACCTGTCGGGCGCCGCTGCACGGGGAGCCGCAGGGTCAGCGCCCCGAAGCCTGTTCGCGGGGAGGCTCCTGGAGAGGAATCCGACTGCCCCGCGCCTCCGGGGCGGTACGCGCGGAGCCTGCCCGGGGCCGCCGCTACCTGCGGGGCAGCGCNGGGCCGCGGGGCAGGTGGGTGCGCGCCCGCGATGGGAGCGGGGCCGGGGCGGGCAGCGCTCCCGCTGGGACCAGCCCGCCCGCGCTGGGGGCACACGGGGAAGCGACGGACGGGGAGCAGCCCGCGGGGTCTGACGGGCGGGGAGCGCTGCGCAGCGCCGGGTCTGGCTTTGGGGCGCAGGAACCTGGAGAAGCAGAGCCGCCGTCCAGGCGGGGTGCGGAGCGAGCCGAGGGCGGCATGGAGCAGGGGGCACTCACTTCAGGCTGAGCCCGGCCGGCCGTGCCAGATGCAGACGTAATTCCGCGGAGGGACCCCTCCGCCTCCCCTCCCCAAATCATGGGCAGAGTGGTTTGCGATACATGTAGGATCAGGCGAAAGGAGAAATTTCCGTGGAGCTCTGAGGTGTTTTCTCTGGCTGAAGTTATCTAGAAATAATATTGAGGGGAAGAACAATAATTCATAACAAAACTTTAAAGAGCAACAAGTTGTTTTACTGAAATCTCACGCGCTGGGGAAAAAAAATCACCTCATTGATCCTGATAGAAAGTGGCTAATAGAAGTATCTTGAAAACTGATTTATACCACAATTATGAGCTTCTGAAGCCTTAGCACTATTCAAAACAAATTTCATCATACGTCTGAAGAGAGTTCTTGTGAAGTTCTGAATGTGCCCTTAAAATCTTCATTTTTACTTATGTAGATATAGGATATGATACTTAAAATTATTTTCGTATTTGTTTGAAGTGTTTCCCTTTTTACTGATTTTTTTTTCCCCCTACTTGAAACAGGTGGTCCATTTTGCACCGCCCTCCTGCTCCCTCTCAGGCTCTGCCCCCTAAAACCTCCTCTGTGTGCCTTTCTGTGCAGTCATGGTGCAAACTAGATTAACCTTGCTGGACATTCTGAGCCGCATTCGGAGGAGCAGAGGAGGAGGCTAGTAGCCCTACATCTCCCAACCATGGCCGGTGCAGTTCTCCTGTTTGATCATGTATTATGAAGGACAGTGACCTTGCAGACTTTTCCCGATTTCCCCTTTTGAGTAACGTCTCTATCACAGCTGGGACTTTTTTGCCTCCTACTCGAGTTTCACCGCCCGGTGTTAACGCAGAGAGGATGTGCTGGGAGGGGCAAGGTCAGGGGAGTACCAGTGAGGCGTTGCTAAGGCTATTTCCCAGGCACTGTAGTGCCCCTGAAAGTGCTTATGCTAATTGTGGAAATCAGAGCCCTTAACTCCTGTATTTGATTTAGTCTGAGGCTGGGCAGTTGAGCACTTTTTTCACTTACTGTTCTATGCTTCTCCACTCACCACGCTGCAGGACTAAGCTCTCTTTGCAATGAGAAATAGAAGTTTCAGCCCCAAGGACCAAAACCGTTTCTGTGCTCTGTGCATTCACTGGGCTCTGGCCATCAGTCCTTATGTTGTGAAAACCAAATGTTTACATCTTTCCTAGCTGTGAAAGTGGAAAAAATTAGTTGGATGACTATTAGGAATATGTTTAACTGAGCAGTGGTGATGGCTGTTCAGATGAAATACTATCCCAAAACCTAGTTTGTATTTCATTGGTGTAATTGAAGTTGTTGAAATGTAATTATTTTCAAAGAGGATTGATTATGGCAGGTTAGTGACTAGAAACCATACAAAGCATCCCAAAGTAATTTATTTTGTTCTAGGACATTACAAGGCTGATGTTTGGAGACATCTATAAAATTATTAGGGTGATCCTAACTCTGTGCCCAAGTGTGTGTTAAATATCATTACAGTATTTGACCCCAGACTGTCCTACCCTTAACTTCTCAGAAAGGCCAGTGATGGAGTAGGTGACAAGCAGGCAAAATTTTGACATCATTCTTGAAGTGTCAATAGACCAATATTGACAGAAAATGTTGAACAGCTACCTTCTGTGTTAAACTTTATGGCTCAGTAGAAGAATTCAGATCCCAGATATGTCAGCCTGACACCCTTTCTGCCATTCTCAAACCTCAGTATTTTCTTGGTATTTGATAAGATTATTAGGATTATCTTCTGAATTATGAGCAAAAATGTCGAGTGAGATGGGGGAACCTTTCCAGTTCATTCTCATTCCATCTTCTTATTGGTTACAAATTGTTGCATCTATTGTTGGTTGCAAACAACCTCTTCTGCATAAATTGACAGCCTTTCTCAGTCACTTATTAACTGCAAGAGTGCAAGATTCTTTACCTGCACTAATTTGTGCCAACAATTTTGAAAGCATTAATGACACCAAGTAGACTGAGGGAGGACATTGACAGAGAGCTGGTAGCTTTAGTTCCAAAATCTTCCCTGCTGTTGTTTCAAGGCTAATTCCATGTAAGCACTTTTTTTTTGTTGTTATTAAACTGAGAAAGTTAGGTGAGATGAGCTGCCCAACTCACAAAACATGAGATAATAATCTCTTCATGCCTACATAAATTGATGGTGAAGGCAACATGACCCAGTGATTCAGTTGTAAAGACCATTCCAGAACCTGTTCTGAGCTTGGACACTGACCTCAAACAAACCATTTTCTTTCAGTTTTCTGGTTTCAAAAAAGTGAGGATGGGAACTGTACCTGACAGGGTCTTGTTAGAAATACCTTGGTTGGAAACAGGGGTTTCTAAGGCACACTGGAATTTCGAGGAAGAAAGCTTTGCGTTGTTTCATGGTAGGGTTGACATATGAGAACAGGCAAAGCAGAGGGGTTCAAAAGTATCTGAACCCAGATATCCCCTGGTATTTTCCCTTCATTTTCAGGATGATTCAGCTGACTGTTGTGGTGCACAGGAGTGAATGACCACTTTACTGAATGTCTAAATCCATTTTGGAATTGGAGGCAAAACTTTATGCTACTGAACATTTAAATTTTCTTATTAATAGTAAATTTGGGGCACTTAGGCCTGACATATTTACCTGCCTCTGCCTCCATTGCCTGGAATAGAGACTACTTGGTGTTGAATACTTTGGTTTACTGAGCACCTGGGTGAGTGTCTGATATGGATAAAGAAGTTAGTAAGTGCCTGGCTCGTGATTTTTGATTCTTGAAAAATACTGGGGGGGCGGGGGGGAAGGAAGGGGAAGGGAGTGTTAAACCCAGCTGTGACATTGCAGATATAAATATGCAATATTCTCTTGATCAGAAAGTGAGGGTCGTTGTGCTGTGTCCTCAGTTTGGAGACAGATTTGAACCAGTGCTCCTCTGGAGTTGTCAGAACACAAGTGCTTGTGGTTAATGGTGACACTGCATGCTACAGTGACCATTCCAACACAGTGCACAGGGAGTGGGAATCTGCAATGATACGTGGAAAGAAGAAAAGGAAGACTGAGAAAAGAAGGAAGAATGGGGAAAGGAAAAGAGACGGGAGCAAGGGTGGCAATGATCCTAGCAAAGGGAATATTTTCCAGTAAGCAGTTCTGAATGTGATGTGAAAAATAACAACTGAAAGTTTTATTTTACTACACGGAGCCCAAATTCTTCCTTTGATCTCTGTACAAGCTTCCTTTTGGCATCTGTGGGAGATCAGTGGAGAGTGAGGAGTCTTGAATTTATGATGCAGCCTGTAGCCAGTCATGAAATGGAATTCAGTCCTCTCAAAAAATTATTATATAGCTGTGAGTCAGCCAGAAGGTACAAGCATGGTTCTGAAATAAATGATAGAAGTCAGTCAACACAAAGACATCTCACAACCAAAATAGTAGGTAAGTTATGTGAAGACTGATTATTGCAGCTAATCTGTTGGCACCTGTTTTAAAAAGCTATTTTAGTGTCCATCCTAGTACCTACAGAAATTCCTCGATGGACTTCTCTTTTTTTTCTGTAATAGTTTGCACAAATACGCTATTTTTGAGACTTGGGACAGTATTCAGCATCTAAACCCAGATATTTTGTCTTAATAAGTTAGAAACATATTAAGTGACCTCTAATGAGTAACAATAAATTCACTACAACACTTTCTTAAATGACGAAATCTGCTTAGTAATTTTTCATAATTAAACTTCCTACTTGAAAATAGCAATTGGGAACTTTAAAAGATAGATAACAGATGCACCAACCTGTCAGGGCAATCCAAATACACAGGAAATCATTAAACTTAAGACAGTTGATTTCAGGACTTTTTTCAGATGATTAACATGAAAAATCAACATGTATATAGGTCTGCTAATCTACAGAAAGATCACTTCTACTTGAAAGAATTTGACCTTTGATGCTTCTCTTTGCCTTTTCTCTTTTTGCTTTTCTATTGGGCTGCTGATATTCTTGGGCACTTGATAACTTGAATTAAAGCATTGAGAAACTAAGGGTTTAGGGGTTCTTTACATACATGCTATGAGAAGCAGAACATTTAGGAGCAACCCCAAGTAAAGTCTAATATTGAGGTGTCACTATAAATCATTACTGCTGTAAGCAGCTCTGATGACTTCCTGCCTTCAGTCAGCAAGTCCTTCCAGCACCACTGGAAGAGTCAGAGTTCACTGACTCCTCCAGTGGTGCTGTTCAGAGTCTGCTGGGTTTTGAAAAGAATGGGGCTCCTGACCTGATACTTGTCTTCGCTTAGGAGAACATGTTATAAACCAGAATTGTGGTCTACAGTATGCTCTGCAAACAGAAAAGAGAGCTGGTCCTTGCCACAGAGTGCTGAAGTTGTCTTAGGCAGATTAGGTTAAGGAGATGAAAGACTTTCCATTTTTTAATTTCATGTCATCTCCTCAAGACAGAGCTTAATGATGTCCTTTCCTCCAAGAAGTACTATCTAACCTGTATTTTCTGCTTTCTGTCCTCTGTGCTTTCTTGTTACTTTGTAGCCCCGATCTTCCTAAATAGGAGGACATTCATTCCGCATTCTTGCTTTTCTGCCCTCCATTCACACGTGGCCTGGCACCATTAATTAAGCTTTTATATGTGAAGTTTGTTTAAGAACTGCCTGTGTAACATTACTAAAGACAAGCTGATGAATGAATGTAATACTGTGGGGGGATTTCCTCTAGCCCCATTATTCCTGGCTCCTCTAGTACCAATGAGACCTGGAAGCATAAGGATTGGGAGCAGAGTGCTCCATTGAATGCAACAGCTTTCACTTTGCAACAGTATGCAATGCATACTCACTGTCAGTGTCAAATTAAAGTTAGTGCCATTAAACTCAGGAGCACCATGGAACTGTCCACAATGGCTGTGTTCACGTGGACCACTGCACAAAACTCCACAGTGGCAAGGGGAAAGGGAGGTTGAGGTCTGGTGGTGGTGAAGTTCATCAGTGAATTTACAGATTAGGGACCTGCGTGTCACAGTTTTATTTGCACCCTTTCATTTTCCCAGAAAGATTCAGGTACCTTTAAAATTTTCAGTAAGTACATTTTAGGTTTTTACTGAGTAGATCTTTTGCAGGTCCTCTGTCATCTCTGCCAGATGCTGCAGTTAACTCTGATACTCTAGCAAGGCACAGTGCAGGCAATTTTAAATGTCTGGACTAGGGCCTCAATAGTAGGTGCCTCTGGAAGGGATTTTTTCCTTATTTCCATCTTCTTCCACCTTTCACCTCACTGCTGTCTTTGCCACAGACAATGCACATTTCTGCTCAGTTCTTTGACACTGTTTGAAACTCTGCTGTGGGAAGCCATGACTGAATGGGTCCACATGTACCACACTCAGTCTGCTATGGTAGTTGCTTCCAAGATGACCTGTTTAGCTCTATATGTTTTTAAATGTTTTGAACACGTCATAATTGGTACTCACCAGGACCTTTTGACTAACCCTGGGCAAGCCAGGTCTCCAAGCCCTGCAATAAAGATCCAGTTTTCAGATCTCTCTGAGAACATGCTCTACATTTAGCCTTTGAGGAGAAATCCAACCAAGCTATACCCAGTCAACACCAAGCAGTACTCTCTACACCAGATGCCATTCTTCCTGTGTGAATGTTCTGTATTTTGAATTGTGGAGGTAGTTCCTTATAGGAACTTTGTGTCGGAAAGACAACAATCTGCTTGAAGGACAACTAATCTGTGCCATGTAAAAATCCCACAGATATTTTATGCCTTCTGCATAGCCTTATATTTTGTAAGACTGTCATATTCTTGCACAAATTATAAAATGTCATACCCTGATGATGAATTTCCTCCATTTAGTGGCCTTCAGTATGGGAAAAACACATAGATTTATAAACCAAGCTGTAATACTAAATCTTCTGCTGCCTGTGTTTATCATTTCAGGGAACCTGCCTATAGTCCTTATCTCACCTTAGGGAGGCAACTGTAATTCTCCTGGTTTATGTATTAGAGATTGAAGGGGCTGGATCCAGTTAGTGAGTGACAAACTGAGTATAAAAGTCTGGTTTCTAAACAGCTGAAAGAGGTTCCACTTTTTGTGCCACAATGTCTTTTCAGTATTCTACCCCATATGATATCCTTGTCTAAAGCATTGTAATGAGGTTACAAACATAAATATCATCAGGGATGTGTGAAAATATATATATGCATGTATAAACATGAATTCTTCATATCATTTAGACTTCTGTCTTTAACAAACACATGGACAGCATATTGTGCTGCTTTTACTTCCCAGGATAGTCCTGGGTTGAGTAATTTCAGCAACTAGCAAGGGTACAATTACTGCTGCTTTCATTTCTTAGGAAGCAGTGTTTACATAGTTAAGGGTCTCAGATGTGTCATGTCCATTGTCATACCAAAGCCTTCCAAAGCATCAGTCAATCAGAAAGCTGAGCCTAATCTTAAACAGGCCTTTACCCTCCCTCCTCCACAGTTAGATCACATACTTTGAATACTCTGCCTGAGAGCTTTCAGCTGAGAGGTTTGAGCAGTATCTCTCCATGAAGTGGTGCAGGACACACAGTGTCAGCGTACTGGCTGGCAGAGATGGGATCCCAATTCTCCAGGCTTAAGTAGCAGCTGGATGACACTTCTGGGGGTGGAAAATTCTTTGTGCCTAAAGAGGGTGATGAGTATCTCAAGAACTTTTGAGGACCTGAGCTTTAGCTCCTCAGCATTAGTAACAGCAACCTCTTCCTCTTGTGGAGCTTCTGCAACACTTGCTCTATTTGTTTTACTCTACTTAAGCACTGAAGTTTTGGTTCACAGCCATGAAAGGCAGAGGAGCTTATTTTAAATTGAAAACTGAGGTTCGAATTAAACTACTTGGTGTCTGATCACCAAAGTCACAGGCACATTCTTCCTGAGATTGTGCTCTCACCATGGGTGCATCAGGAACTCTGTGGCTGGAATCTGACACAGGCATGATCAGTCACCATATATTGGAAATAGCCAGAATGAAGTGGATTAAGTATTTGGTAGTTGTTTTGCTTTAGTTATTTTCATTGCTTCCATGGAGTCTATTTCAATTTTCAGTTGGTAAACTGAGGCATTTTATGAAGGACAAGAAAAATTGGACATTTTTAATGGAAAGGAACTGAGTACGATCAGAAATATCCATACGTTCTGGTCATTGTCATAGATGAACAATATGGAGAGAAGTGCAGTTGTTCTCCATGCTGTTGGACTTCCTGTGTGCAGTGATAGAGCTGAAGGTATGAATGTAGGGGCCTGGATCCAGCCATTTTCCCCTACTTGTCAAACTGGAATTGCTCTAGCTGAAATAGGACATGTCTGATGTTTTATCATCAGCACCACTGCTGGCAGCACAGTGCAGTGAGAGATGCTGCAGGGTTAGCACTGAAACGAACAGCAGTGAGACGGTCTGGGGCGCATGGGGACACCTGACAAGAGGGAGTAGTGGGGTAGGAATTGAGGCAGACGGAGAGCTGGCACTGTCTGCTGTCTTACAGACCTGCCTAAGGGAAATGTGGGAAGAACATCGTCCCTTGGAGTGAACAGAGTCAACAAGGTGAATCAAGGGACTGTGAGGCTGAGTGCTTCCCGTTTGTTGCTTGTATAAGATGCTTTCCCTATATAATGCCTGTTTTCTTTCTCCCCTAATGACTTATTTCTTGCATTGTACATCAAAAAGCATTTGTAGAAATACACTTATTGCCTGCTACTGATACTGAGGCATAGCACTTAATTTTCCTTGATTCTAAGTAGGGATTATTGCTAGTTATAGCTACAGATGATTTTATTCCTAAGAACCTTTAGGTTGGTGACAGTGCCTGGCTGATGACAAAATACCGATGACATCCTGCGAGAAGAGACCATTGACAGAGATTATTATAGAGGAACAGATTATTTTAATGCCATTATACCAAAGCAGTGTAAATTACTTACTCTGAAATGACTTATTTTTCCTGAAAATTTTAGAGTTTTGCCGAAATGTCTTTCCTACAAGAAATGCCATGACCTTGTAAATATTTGCAGTTTTTAAAGTGAAAATCTTGTTTTGGGAGGGGATTTGTAGTGATCTCATTTTCTTACTCAATACGTCTTTTGTGATGTTTATCAGCGCAATAGCTGAAGTCTAAAACAAATCTTGGTGTGTAATTTCTATTAACATTGCAAAACAGGCAGAGCTGACACAACAATTTGTATCGTCTCTCTTTGTGTACCTTGCACCAAAGAATTACTGACGTTTAATTGAGAATTGTTGACAATTGCGCCAACAACCTGGGGGATGCAAAAGACTGTAGGTGACACCAAGGGTGCAGTTGGTCCTCACAATTTCCTGTTGCTGTTAGCAATTTGCAAACTGGCAGGTAGGTTTGGAGGGATGTCCATTAAAAACAATAACATCTTGTAAATTATAAGGAGTATGCTTGCACGCAACACATGTGGACTATTAAGATTTTGTTATTATAGGCAGTGTTTGAAACAACCCTACATTGTATGTCCTTGTTCGAAAGGTCTCTTATAGTAAATCAAAACACATTGAAATAGCTGTCTCAAAAATATGAAAGGTTGACTTGATAGAATTTTAAACATACAACTCCAGACAGTAAAAATGTTGACAGCAGCTTGGCATCCAGATATTGTGTTTCATCCAAAGATCTGAAAGAGCTTTTAAAAATGTCTAATTGCAGTGTAACGAGTTCTCATTTTGTATCAAGGACTGTTAAAGTAGAAAAAATGCACAGCTATAATTTTCAGGTTCAGATTTCTATTGTTGGATACATACCTTCATATCCATGTCCTTGATCTAAATATAGGTTTAGATGGCAACTTACATTCAATTTTGAAATATGATCTGATTTCCAGGCCCAGAGATTGAAAGGAAGAATTTTTGATAAGCATATGAAACATGTAAAAGCCTAAATATTTTGTTCCTCACTGGGATTCATCCTTTTTTCTTCTTTTCTTTTGATGATCTGTCTCTGGCTTTAGACAGTAATTGCCAGTTAATGTATCTCTGTGATGCTCACACTAATATTACACCACCTTCTTCAGAAGCAAAGCAATAAAAATTATTCAGGTATCTAATAACCTTACAACTAGGAAGCAAAGAGGGTTCATAATTCTTAGTTAAGCATGTAATGCAGCAGGGCTGCTGTGTACCTAACAATGCACATATCCTTCCTAGGTTAAGTATTTCAGATGAGCAAGAGATCACATCCTGTTGGGGAAAGGGATTATGAGACCTATATCTCTTAATTAAGAGAGCATGATCTCACCAGAAGAGCTGGCAGTAGAGTTAGATAACTCATGGTTCTCATCTTTTCCTTTCAATGCTGTGGGCTGATAAAAATTAAACACAGTGACCTGTGGGATCATAGAATGGTTTGGGTTGGAAGAAGGCTTTAAGATCATTACATTCCAACCTCCCTGCCCAAGGACACCTTCCATCAGANCCAGTGTCTCACCACCCTCACAGGGAAGAATATTTCGCTAATATCTAATCTAAACATCTTTCAGTTTGAGACCATCACCTCTCGTGTGGTCACTACATCCCCTTGTAAAAAGT
>WAAG01026561.1:7116-19629 GCA_013390105.1 Tichodroma muraria | reverse complement strand
CCACTGAGTGCTGGAAGGAGAGAGAGACTGAACTAGAGGCGATCATACTGAGCTCTATCTTAGAACAGCAGGAATAGGCATGGTACCTGTGGACTCTTACCATCCCACTCTCCGGCTTGACAATGATTTTACCATTGTGTATCCCTTCCCTCCAGGCCTAATAATTCGTAGAACAAATGGGCAGTCAAAGGCTGTTGCTTATCTTGAATCTACTTTTCTTTATCATGTCTTGTTGTAATGGTTTTTCCCAGTTTGATTTATAGACTGTGAAGCAAGGCTCCGATCCTTCTTCCTTGAGAAGAAATACTGGCCTGATTGTATTCTGGGGTAAGAGGAGTTCTCTGAAATATATCCTTGGTTTAGGTGTACTGAATACTTGCTTTCCTCCTCCAGCTATCACCCTGAGACTGTTCTGTGATTTCATCCCCTCCTCTATCCTTTCCTTTTTGTTTGTTTCCCATTTTCCAGGGCATTTGAAAAAATTTCACTTGGTGGAAGTAATGTAAGTTCTAGTTTGGTGGTGAACTCTATCTCCCCACCAGAAAAAAAACCCACGTGTTTTTTTCTATTTTGTAGAATGTTTTTTGTGATGTTCACATTAGCAATGCATGTATTGGTTTAAGAGTACAATCACTACAGCAAAGTAAAATGTAGCTACTTTACATGGTGTTATGACTAACAGACACTGCTACGCCACAACCTTTCAGCAAGACACGACTGCTCCTCATTTGTGATGGAAGAGCTGCTATAAAATTGAAAAAGTAGCTCTGCAGGGAGAGAGTGCCATGACCTGAAAGCTAACAGCACATTTACAGCTTAATAAAGGGTCTAGAAGGAAAAGACATATTTTTCTGTTGCTTTGTGCTTTGACTTTCACTGTGTGTGTGTACTGGAAGATGAAATCTTTTGTGATCCCTTTTGGAGAAGCAGTTCAGCTGGTTTTAAGAAAGCAAAGAATAAAACCAAAATTGGTTGTGTCTATGCCCACTACTGTTTGTAAGGTGAATGTTGGGGAGGAGTGCAGTCTAATGACAGGATGTGACAGTAGACACACATGCTAAGGACAGTGCTATTAAGGTTTTTATGAGGGTTTAATATGGCTTATTTTACTTATAGAAATACTCTGTATGAGCCTTAATTACTTAAGGACTGTGCTAATCTTAGTTCATGCACCTTAACTTGAAATGCCCCCATACCCCACTCAGACTGTGACAAACCCCTTCCTTCACATTCAGTGGCAGTTTTGGACTCAGACAGGGAGCTGGAAAACATCCTCGTTATCCAGTATGGTTCTGCCTGGGAACTTAGCTTCTAAACACAACACATAACAAAGAAAGAATGCTCTTCTGGTGAAGTTAGTGCCATCCATGTCACCTTACTGACAAAATAATCCCTTCTGCTTGTTTTTGCTACACAGGAAAAACCTTTAGACACAGAACATTCCCTACTACATTTGGAGAAGAGGGATTGCTGGCAACCCTCTGGCAACAGCCTGGCAACAGCCTGGCAACCACACTGGATCAGCAGTCCTTCTGTGATTCAGTGATTCCAGTTTTACCTGCACCACCACCTTGACTCAAAGTGAGGGGATCAGAATGACCAAACCCACACTGATCTTAAGTGGGCATCAGGCTTTTCACAGAGTGCCATGATGGTATTCCCTATAGGTACACCTTATTTTTCAAGCATTAAGGATGGGGATTTCCCATAAAAGCATCTAGAAGAAGTAGAGAAAATGACAGTCAATGTCTGAGTGTGCTGTCCTTTTTTTACAGACCTGTGGTGTTGTGTCTGCCCAATAGGCCCAAGAGTGGTCAACAGGATTGTACCATTCTAAGAAACAAAAGGAGATTTCTGTAGGTATAGAAAACCTATTTGGCTCACTTCAGAGAATTAAATATTATTTAACTCACTGTCAATCCAAGCTGTATGGAGCAAATCCATTATCATCCATAAAAGAACTCAGAAAAATGTTAAGTGAAATGTGTATATAGGATGGGACAGGGGAGGAAAATGGAGGAAGATGTTCCTTCAGTCTAGGCTTAAATGGAAAGACTATTCAGACAGGATTTCTTCTTTCCAAAGGTAAAGGGACCTGATAATCTTGGTGTGGGGACACTAGTAGGGCAGGTTAGTGCCATCTGTGGCTCAGGTTGGGGTGCAGACACGTACGGTTACAGGCAGAGGAATCTCCAGCAGTGCAATGGTGATGTAGGCTGCCAGTGTGACCTCGTCATTCACCCCGCCCTGCAGGGAAACACAAAAGTACTTGCTGATCCCACACGGCGCCACCAGCTTCTCCCTGTGCTGCACGTCTACATCCTGTGGGGAAAAATTCTCCCTGGCCTCCTTTTCATGCTGAGTCCTTCAGAAGCTGCTGCTGACTTCTTCCTGCTTCTGTGATAGCCCACACATACAATTCCTCACTCCTTCTCACACCCCAAGTGCTGAAATCACTCTGTTGATGCCAGAGTGACTTATGGTCAAGTTCCAGCCTGACAAAACCCATGCGGAGCCAACCAGGAGACACGTTACCTTCATAGCATTGTTCAGGAGTGTCCCAGAACTGCGGAAACAGCCGTTCTCCTTCTGCTTTTGAGTAAGCCAGTTCAGAGCATCCTGGATGTGCTTCTCCTCTATGAAGATATGAGGCCGGGCCTGGGCAAAGGACTTGAGGACAAAGGCTGTGAGCCTGAAAGTGACAGAGGGAACCAAGACATCCTCACTAGGTCCTGTATCCATCAGAGGTTGTAGGGCCCATTCAACTTCATCTCCACCTCTGTTCCAAACTCCACAATGGTGAAGTACAAGAGAATGCTGAGGAATGAGAGGGCATGAAAAGGTACTGAAGTCTTACCAGGTGTTTCCAACTTGCCCATAACGTGGCCCAAAGGTGCTATAAGAACCATCCCGGTGTTTGTACTTCAATTGCCTTTGATACCCTGAAATGAAGAGTGAAAATATATTTCAGTTGCTGCAGTGCTTTTCAAGGAGCCATGCGAAGGAAATGCAGCAGACACGGGACACACTGTCCCCCTTGGCTATGGCACAAATGTGACCTATGCTGCTCAGTATTACAAAGGAAGTTCAGGGAAACCTCCAGCTCTGAATATCTCTATTCTTGTGCTCTTCCTCTCTCCAAAAACACCTGGGAACTGGCTATCTGTGGTTACTGCTGCTCTCTGCCCAAGACTTCATGAGGAGAGGTATAGTGTATCCCAGACTTGAGAGAAATGGGAGAATGGTTCCCAGAGGAGAACTGATTAAAAATGTGAGTCCTACGCAGGATAGGAATGCAGGAAACAGGGTAATTTTCTTCAGAGGAAATGCAATTTTCCTGCAAAAATAACTGAGTCACAACAGCCCCTTGCTAGTCGGCAGATGCCCACTGTGTGCACGTGTATGATGTTGTGTCTGTCATCATGCCCTAGCTAATGAGGTAAAATTCTGCCCTGGTCAAAGATGAGCAACACTTTATACACCTCAGTCCTAAGGAGAAGTCAAGATCTACATAAGCAGTTGCCACAATTAATGGTTATAGTCTGATTTAAGTATTTCATATAACCCTTTTCTTATGGAGGGAAATCCTGAGTTATTGCCAACCCTAGACTGTTCCTGTGTGCCTGTTTGGATGCTGCTGTCTCTCACCCCGTACCTCCAACTGAGGGAAAGATTCCTTCTTACAGATACTGCATTGGATACCCCTAACCCACCAGTACCCTGCTCCTTCTAGAGACAGGCTTCAAAAGATCATCCAGGCCAGTGGCCAACAGTGTCCTCACCCAGTAGCCAAGGGAAGGGATGAACAAAGGCAAAACCTCACCGCTCACTAAGTATCCAATAGCCTTGGATTTGACTTCTTCACTCAGCTGCCCTGTCTTGTTCAGATACTCCAGGACGTAGATGTTGGGTGCAAACAGGACCATGTTCTGTTCCCCACAGCCAAAGGGCATCTGGAGGAGCTGGTGCAGGTTCTGCATGGCAGTGCCCATGATGTCACCTGGGCAATGGGACAATTCACAGTGTAAGCTGGCCATTAGACTGAGCACAGCCTGAAGAGGCAGTGTTTCAAAATAGTATGTGACACTGTGAGGAGGTTTACCTTACCTAGCACTGAGAAATATGCTCTGGCTGAGCCATCCACCACAGACTCTGGGAGAACCAAGGAGACAGTCTCCGATGCTGACTCTTCTGGAATAAAAAGCAGATTAATTGGGTTACAGTTTTGGATCTACAATGCATGGGTAATCTACAAAGCAGCTATCCATGGGTGAGACACTATTCCCTGAATGGGGGTTTCCTGACTTCAACAAATCCATTCATCTGTAATTTTGCTGATGAAGTTCCCCATCCTGCAAAATTTGTATTGGGCCTGCAATACTCTCACACACAGATTATCATGGACTTCTGCATGGCACCATCAAACAGTCTTGACTGACAAATACACGTGTTCCAGCCTATTTAACTGGCCTTTTCTGCTTTGGTGGGCAGACCTGGCTTACTGCAGAGTCTGGTTTATGATTTTACATCTGTTAAATGAAAGGCATTAGAGATAACCATATCAAATCCCAAATACTCTCATTGCATTGACCTGGCCAGCCTCATTTCCTAAAAGATGTGCTTCTCCCTCTCTAATTGTAGACACTATTAGATCCTCAGCTCTTCTTCTACAGGAAGAATTGTTTTCACTAACAGTTGGACATACTGTTTGTTCAATTTTATCAGATCATTATATCTTTCTTCTCAGAGTGGAGAACTCTGAGAAACGAAAGTTTCCCAACAAATCTTTAATTCCTTTGTCTTTAGTTTCTACCTCAGCAAAGAAAGTTTTGGAAAGCAAATGGCTCTTACCAGATGCACAGAGCACGGAGTTGTACGTGGTCTCCACCTCAGTCCCTTCCGGCTTGGAGAAAAAGGCAGTGAAAAAACAAGGCAAAAAATGAGAAACAACAGCAACAAAGAAAAGGAAGAAATATCAAAAGGAAAAGCAAAAGGCACTCCTTGAAAATTGCCTGGAAAATTTTCCCCTCCATGTGCTAAGCTGAGGATAATTGAGGACTGTAACACACTGGCTAATTACAAGTGTGAAATGCAATATATTTGCTTTTCTTTCCTATTACTGAGAGAGGCCCTGCAGCTTCACAGGCTGTGATGGAGGCAACATGCAAGGTGATGTTATCAACAGAGGAACGGGACCCAGTCATCCAAGCTGCCACTCACTGTGGTCCAGTCCAGCAAAACTCTCCAGGCTGTGGTGATGGCTGAGTGCCTGGCACACTGGGAGGATATGTATGAAAGAACTTTGACTGTTGGCAGCCAGTGCAGTCCAATGCACCTAAAGTGACATGCTATAACAACCAAAAATTAAATGTGTGCCATAGCCAACTGGTTTATAAGTTCTAGTCTAGTCTTTTTTCTGTTTATCTGTTAGTCTATCCCTCTTTTCTGTTGAGATGGGTGAAAATACTTTGCAGAAAACTCAGGAATCAAAAGTTTACTAGAAAACTCTTTTTTATCAGGGTTTATTTTAGTGAGATCACTGCACCCATTTTTTTAACCTCTAAATAGAAGAGTTCCCATTGTTTCACTACTGGTTTCCAGCTTTTGCCCAACGATATTTTTCCCAGCGTTTAAATGATGGTGTTATTGTCTTCACTTTCTCACAATCAGAATACATTGCCTCTCATTCTTCAGTATGAAAAGACAGAAAAGTATTAAAAGAGCAGGAAAAAAAAAAGAAAAAGAAAAAGTTCTTTGGATAAACTGTGGCAGAGAGAAATGCTTCTGTTTGAAAAGGCACTTTCTTGTTTGTTTCAGTATGTCATTCTGATATGCAACTAAATGAGAAATCCATTGTTTTGTTTGATTTTCAACAGGAAATTAAAACATACAAACTGTAATTGTTTGAAAGATTTTCCTTTCCAGATCAGAAATTGCTGGGTGAAAAAAAATCCCTTTTCCCAAAGAGCTCTCAGTGAGGCTTGGTTTCTCAACGGGCAGGAAGATGCCCTGGGGCCTCTGGCACACTCACTTCTCTCTCTTTCTGGGATGCACTGCCTGCTGCAGGGAATATTGTCATCCATGTGCTCAAGACAATGCAGCTTTACCCCAAGCATGTTACACTGTATCCATCCCTGCTAATTAATTGTTCAGCCTTGGATGCTAATCTCTTATTCCATCCCATCAGGGTTTGCTGTAGATTAATTGCCACAGTAACAGGATAGGATGAGCAATCTCTCAGACACCCTGACAGAAGTAACTCTAACACATGTTCAGTTATTTACATTCCCCTGCCATCTGCGAGGAAAGACTTTACAGTGCTCAATCTTCCTGTATTTTCAAAGAACTGAACAGTCTTTTTCCTGAAGGGGTATATGAAATTAGGAACATTTCCTGAAATGTTAAACAGTTGTTCATGTATTATACATTCAAATCCATTTGTAAATAATTAAAAAAAAAGTCTAGCAGATAGGACTGTTGTTCCATCATTACATTCTGATTAGCAAAACACTTCCTGAAGCTACATGAATCCTAGCTCGGCCTTACCGAAAACTGGGATGTCTGCAATGTAAAGAGGAATTATTATTGTATAAATTTCCCTATGCAACAAGCTGGTACTCTTCGCTTGCTAATAGCATCTCTGGGAGTCTTATACTGTGGATTAATTTTATGACTGGCTACTTATCATGTGAAAAGCTGTTTTTATCTTTGCAAAACACTGCTTAAAAAAAAGAAGTGTACAAAAGAATGTAAAAATGAAAGGTTAGTTACACTGTTTTGAACATTCTAATAAAAACAATTCAAAACAGTGATGGTAGTTTTGTTTAGAAATACTTGTAGATGGTAATGACTGTTCCATATTCCAGAGTACAGGCCGTGGGCTAGAGGAGAAGCACATGCTTTCTGGCCAGTATTCTTATTCACAGCCCATCCCTGTGATTTATTACAGGCAATCCCAAGGATTTCTCATTTATCTCTGATATCATGTGTCTCGGAAAAGCCTGTCGTTATTGCCTGCCTTATTATTCCTGTCCCTCTATGTAATGTACGACTCTGCTTTGACTGTGAGGTGGCAACATTATGAGTTATGGGCTCTATTGGCCTGTGTTAGATTTATCAGAGCTTCTTTTGTAAAAGCTTGCAGAATAAGAGTCTCACAAGCCATTACTGCTGCTCTCACGGCTAAACCAGAAAGCCTTTATCACACAGCAGCTCTTGCTGTTGCTATTGCTACTTTTCTGTGCTACCAAAATTAGTAGCCCACGTACCTCCACCAGCAGCTGCCTGATGACCGTGTCCTTCCGCCCTTTCTCAGGGCTCTCCACAATGTCATTCCCACAGGGCTGCTGGCTCTGTAGGGCCTCAGTGGTCACTGAGAACTCCACCTGCCCTGGAAGAAACAGGGGTCAGTCAGCCCTGCCAGGCTCAGCCGGGGAAATACGGGTTTGTGTTTGTTCTGGGAACTCTGTGATGCATTACAGAGAAGCTTTTCCAAAGGGAGAACTAAATCTGAGACAAGGGTTTTATCTTGATCCAAATGCAGCCTTCCAGATCACCTCCTTTGTGACGGCCACCCAAGCAGGTGTTAGTCCATCAGCATGAAGAGTAGTGATGGGGAAGATCTCATAAATCTAATGGTCTTTTTCTGGGAGGCTTCAGAGAAAGCAAGCTTTGATTAAAAAAATTTCAGACCCAAACACTTTAAGACAAGACATTCTTAGCCCCACAACTGGAATGTCCGAGTTCTTTGCACGCATTAAGGGAATTGGTGGTTTCTATTAAATGTTGGGAAAGCCATGGCCCGTAACACATCGTTTGTTTAGGACCTGGAAACACTACACCCAGTGTAATGTCTCAACCTCAGGGTTGGATTTCTGACCCTAAGGTTGAGACATAATAGGATCAAAATAGAGAAGATCCTTCCAAACAGGTTTGGAGTCACCTAGCTCCTCATACCAAAGATCTGATGCCATACACTGATATCTGATCCCAGTAACTTCTTATCATTTGGTCTCTTACCTAGAGATCTTGGTGTTACTGCCCAAGCGACAGTTTTTCTTTCATTCACGCAGATGCAGTAGGATTCTTCCTGTTTCCCCACTGGTGCAGCCAGGAAATGAGTAGGTTCAGCCAGAGACACACTGACCTGCCAGTTGTACAGTGAGGGGTCATGAGGTTTGGGCTTGCAGAGAAGCTGGAGTTATTGCAGACAAGGCAGTATATGGAAATATGTAGTGGAGCTGGTTATACCGTGGGACTGAGGACATTATGGGTATTGCAGAGCAAGAACTGCCTCATAAAGGGGTAAATGCCTGAAATTTGTACAATTGTAGGACATCAGGGAGGTTAAGTGTAGAGAACAGGATCTTTGGAATGGAAATCGATTCTGGGAAAATGAATAGCACAGACCAGTTGTGCCATGAATTAAAGATCTCCCTTGTGATTAGTTAGGTGAAGAGATAAAACACCAGCAGTGGGAAAGCTAGTAAAGGAACAAAGAAAAGTAGAAAAAGGGAACAAGGAAAAGTGGAATAAAGAGCCTGAAAATAGCAAACAAAATAGGAAATACAGGGACATAAGTGAGAGTGCATTGGAATGACTGGATAAGTGCCCCTCCTTGTTTCAGTTTCATTCCTTTCAGAATAAAAATCTGTATTTATAGAAAACTAAGCAAGGGTGATCGAGATTCTGTACTAATCCCTTCCCTAATTTTCTCTTGTCTTTTTTTGTTAGAAAAAAATGCAGGTAAGAATGGTGAAGCTATATAGCTCTCCTCAGTGTTTTATGGACAGATGCAACAAATTACTGGAAGTCTGCACATTCCAGCAAATCTTCTGTGAAGTTTTGTGATATGAGACTAAAGGCTGAACACAAATATCCTCCCTGGTGAACCTGGAATTTGCATTTGGGTATGCAATGATTCTGTGATCTGTGAAGAATCGAGTTCTCTATTTCTGTAGAACAATGACATAAATTTGTGATGACAAGGCTGGGGGTCTCAGTAGCAGAGCGTCAGGCTCTGAATCAAATGCAGCTTTCAAAATTTTGCCAGGAAAACACATTCCCTCTTCATTGAATACAACCAGGATTCGTACGTTTGTACACCTATATGAAATTACATTTGCAGATAAGTCATCTGGCTTGGAACACCTTGTCAAAAACGGCCCACTGTAGTCTCCCCTAGGCTGTTAGGCTGAGCAAAGCTTTGAACATCTCTCACCCTGATGCAGGCAGGCAGGTAGTTGAAAACGGTGGCTTTCAGCGTGAAGGACTCCCCACGCACTACAGAGTAGGGCATGGTGAGCTCGACAAAGAAGGGCTGGAAGGCTCTGAGGGACACTGTCGGGGACAGGCCAAAGCCCGTGTCTGCTGAAGTGCAGAATGCATTGGCTTTCCATTCAGTGATGGTGTCAGGGATGGTCACTTCCAGATCAGCTTTTCCCTCAGAGCTGGTGAGGGACAGAGAACAAGATTTCTGTTATATTCTGGTGTTCATCTCTTCTCCTCTCAGCCTGCTGAGCAACATCTGCTGACAACAAACCCCTGACCAGCTGGGATACAGGCACTGGCTTTTGCATGTTCCTCTAAAGCATCTTAATGTCCTTAAAAAAGGACATCTTGTACTTAATATCCTTAAAAAATCCCTTTGTCTACTAGAAATACTCCTCTCTCTGAAATACCCGTGCATCCACTGAGGCTTTAACCTGCTCCAAGGTTTTGGCCTAATGACCATACTCCACATTCTCTTAAACACTTACTTCACTGGAACTATGTCCCAGATCCATGTCTCAGGGAAGTACTTCCGGACAGTCTCCATAGGATTGCCATCAACCATATCTTCTGCCATGTCATAAGCCAATTCTCCATGCAGATTCATTGTAGAGACTAGCAAATTTATTCAAGGACAGGAAGAAAGGAAAAGATGTATCAAACTCCATCCCAAACCAAGAACATACTTTCCCTCCAGGTAGTTGCTATTCTTAGGTCAAATTTTAAAATTGAAAGAACAGCTTTGACATCTTGGCCACTGGAAACATTAATTTCTCTGTTGCCATCTCACTATATAATTTTTCTTAGTGTTTCTGCTCTTCTTACAGAGATTGGATGGAGTTGAGCATTCTTCCCCCACTGCCAGCAAACGCCTCGGTGCCAAAAAACCCATGCATGATAGTGTTATTGATGTTATTGTTTCTATAGCAATACAGAATCAAATGTGAAACTTACTGTCCCCAGATTTTACCATGGCACACAGTTTAATAATCTGGTTGAAGAACTGATTGCATATATACGTGACCAGAAATAGAAGCCACACTTAGCCCTCCACCTAGGAATTTTTTAAAAATGAACATGGGTCTTTACATCTCTGGCCATTAGCAAATGTACAGGAAGATGCATTCTCACAGTGTTGCATACTGTTGTGCCTTATGAAAGGCTTTTCCATCAGCCTTAGAAGACTTTACATCTTCTCAAAGCAGACAGCTGTCTTGAGTGATACTCTGATGGCAAATCCTCCATTTCAAAATCAAAGATCTGATCTCTTATGAGTAGGAGGCTAGAAGTTGTCACTGGACCACAAGCTAAAATTGTTTAATGGAAGCTGGGGTACTGCACCATAAAAGTAAGTAACTGGAAGTGATATAGGTGAGTCTTTTATATAGTCTTTCTAATCTCAGCTCTGTTTAAGAAAACAAGCAAATGAAAGCAATATCATTCTCCTGTCTCCACAGTCACTGAACCTGCAGAGAAGTGACATGACCTACCTAGCCCCTTATAGTCATGTAAGTGGGGAAACTGGGAACAGAACCAAATTTCTCAGCCCTCAGTGGTAAATACTGACCCACGTGATTGTACTCATTTGTCTTGGCCCACTTTTGCCCTAGTTGTTCCTCTAGCTATTGCTAGAATGTGGCTGCCTAGAAGCAGATGCTCCTTTATTAGGTTTTCAGAGCTGGACTCAGATCTGATGGGAAAAAAACACCCATTGCTCTGTGCTGAAAGACTCTTTTAGTGCCTACAAGCCCTCCCCTGCTGTAGGGGCTGGTGTGGGAGTCACCAAGCACACACAGTTCCAGCCAGGCACATCTGTCTGCCTGGGAAGACACAGGCAGAGGTGGATCAGTTTCATATTTCAGGACTAGGTCCAGAAGGGAGGGATCCTGAACTAGGTCAGCATATCTGAACACCATCTGCCTGTGTAATTAATATTCAAAGATTCAAAGAGGGAAGGAAAGAAGCAGGATGGTAAATTTTAGGAGGTTGTGTGAGAGGTAAAACCAAGAAGGTACTAGAACCACTGTAACTCCTTTCCATCATGTGTTCTGGGTAATGCTCGCAGAGTTCAGGCTTATGGATCTTGCTGCTAGTGAAGACTTTTAAGCCCAATTCCTAGTAAACAAAGAGAAAGAAGAACAAAAAAATATGCAAAAAATGGTTTGAAAATAAACTTTATTTAGTATGTCAAGAATGGATGTACCTAAGTCTGGTATTGATCAGAATAACAAGGGCTTGTATGTAAATTCCAGATAGGCTGGTTTGACACAGATGTGGAGACTCTATTGTGTTATTCTCATACTAAGGCTAAATCCTAGCATGTCCAGATGGAAAGGTAAGGAGTAAAGGCCACAGGCCTACCTTGGGGACAGCTGAAAATGGCACGTGTGAAATGCACTGGAGTGAGGGTACCCAAAAAACTTTGTGCAGGACACTTTGGATGGGTATGTGTGGATTTGTGGGTTATCAAATTAACTGATACTTTATTAAAGACCTATTTAAACCAGAGAAAGAAAACATGAGTGAATGAGGAGTTTCTAATATTATGGCACTAGAGGTAATTTCTCAGGACTGTTTCCTTACCCAAGCCCACTTGCAGGTGTCTCTATTATGAGGAGACCTTTCAAACTTTTAATGGTTTAGAGAAGCACTCAGTTACTATTTATGGACTAAGTAGATGTGGGAACTGGGCATGGTTATTTTCTTGCATACAAACATGAGAAAATTTACAGCAAATGAGCTTATTTTTTTATTAAAACGCCCTTCAGGGCAGGTGAGAAGAAGAGAGGAGACTGAATTTGAAAAGGGAACAAAAGAGAAAAATAAAAGACTGGTGCTTACTTTGAGAATGTCGTAGGCATCCCCTTCACCGTCAGAAGAAATGGGTATGTAGAGAAATCCATTTAATGACAGATTGTCAAGCGAAACACATGGATTTACGTTGTCTTCTTCCAAGTAGTAGTCCCTGAAGCTGTAGCCCTGGCTTTCCTTCAGTGGGAGAAGATGATACACCTGGGGAAATGCAAATGGCAGGGAACAATGCAGCAGGTCACCACTTACAGGGACAGACACAACCTAACACTCCATTGGTAAATGCCAGCTTCTAAAAAACAAGTGTAAGGAATGCAACTGTAAAAATACATAGCCCCATGTCTATAGCAGTGTTAGTGGGTACTTGCTTGGTTCTTGTACTTGCTCATTATCAAAAGCAGCCAAGACTCACAGAGCTGGGAGAAAGCTCAT
>WAAG01026556.1:0-12285 GCA_013390105.1 Tichodroma muraria | reverse complement strand
CTGAGGTTCTTGTTAATAGATCAATTGGGGTGCATTAGAGTGAAATGAGACTAAATGATCAGTGTGTGTGTGTGTATGTGTGCATATATCTATATATCTGTGTCTATATTTTGGGACAATTTGGTTGCAGTGGAAAGGAGGTATATAGCCATTTGGGTCATTGTCTATAATAATACAACAATATAAAAGTATAAAGATAGCACATAAGGAAAAGAGAAAAGTAGAAAGAAAGGACAAGAGTAGACAGTGAGAAGAACCCCTAGGTCCACAAACAATACTTGATTGATGCAATTTAGATGTCTGTAGGTTGAAGTGATGGTCACTGTCATGTGCCATTGGAAGTGGGAGGAGCCTGTAAAACAAAAAGTTCAATGGGTTCAAAAGCTCAGTACATTCAGGTTCAGGTAGGAACACCCAGGTACCTGCCTTGGTGGGGGAGTTTTACACTGTCTGATGCAACACTGCCATGCTTAATTCTCTGGTGGAAGGCTCCAGAAATGAATTGGGGGCACTTCAGGGGTCTTTGATGGTTGATGATCCCTTCTAAGACATGATGGCTGTTTCTTACATCTGCATACTTGGGCCAGTTGTGCTTTATTAGAAGGGATGAACACCTTCAGACTTATATGTAGATGTCCCAATGCCTCCCTGGAGGTGGGGGAAGGGAAATTTTGCACCTGAGCCCCATGGGGAAGGAGGTTTTACATCTGAACCTCATGGGGAAGAAGGATATTGGCATGATAAAAAACATTTTCCCACCTTGAAGGATCTGCTGCTTGTATCAACATTTTCACTTACCTGGCTCAAATCCCAGCTTGTTGCTAAACAAAGGTTCACTTGTTGTGATCATCCTCTGGTTCTGGGAGCGCACCCCCTCTGCACCTGGGCTGTTCTTAGGCAGATCAGAGGTTTTGCCACAACACACAAAAACTCTCGTCCTTCTGTTTGGTTGGGGGGTGCAAGCCCGGCCTTGGCAAAGCACCTGCTGCTTTTGCATCATCCAATTGTTTAAGTCTTTTAACCGTTAACATTTCTCTCACAATTACAGAAGCCTCCTGCTCAGCAGGACTATCTACATGCACCTGTCTGCTTTTTTTTTGTTCCTGTTCATTCCTTGGCAGCTATTCTAGTCTGTCCCCTAATTCTCCTTCCTGTTTCCTGTTTTAGCTCCAGCCTCTGTCCTTGCCAGAGACACCTACTTTGGTCTTCTACCAGAAGGCTCTTAATTAGTCACAAGTTGACTAGAGATTTTTCTTCTTGATATCACGTCCTTACTTAACATGCACATAGTTGTCCAGTAAGGAAGCTTCTTCCTAGTCCTTCCTAGGGTAAATTATGTATTCTAGCTTCTTTGTGATCTTTCCAGTTAGACTCACGAAGGAAACCTTTCTTGCTCATTTCCAGCCATTCCACATATTCCATTACTGCCAAGTTGAAGTATCTTGAGGCTATGGCTGCAGATGTCACTGGCTGGCAGTAAACCCTGATTTAGGCAAGTTTCCCCATACTTTATTGGCAAGAACAGAGCTTGGAGGAAACTGCCTAACATGTTAATGCTCTGTTAAATAGGAATAGTACCTGAATACAAATTAAGGCAATATTTTGGGGGTATGTAAACCCAGGATCAGTGGTACCATTTCAAACAAAATTTCATCTAATCTAGAATTCTGTCTCCAGATATCAAGAAAGTACTGAGAATTCTGAAAATATATGATGTGGGTTTTTAAGGATGTGTTTCCAACATGTAACAATTTTCGTTTCATGGAATTCCTGAATCTGTGGTGATAGTCTCCTAGATTATGATAGCCTTGAGGTTTATTTTTACTTCCATGAATTTGTGCTGATACTTCTAGAACTTTTATGAGTTTTATCATCTGTAAGATTCTTTAGCAGAGTTTTGTGACATCATCATGCAATGTGGATGTGGTCAGATTTCTGAGTATGCCTCCTGCAAGTTCCCAATTCAAGTGACCTAATTCTTAGTGCAATAAGAGAATTCTGCCTTCCAAAGACCCTTCTTTTATCATGAAAAGTGGTCTTCTAAAAATAATATGGAAAAATCAGAGATTTAAGTTATTTCTTTCGTCATTGGTTTCTGCTATGGCTGCCCGGTATGTTGCAAGTGCTTTAGCAGCGAGGATCCCATCTGGGTGGGATTTTTTTAACAAGGAAGAAAGATCTGTTGGAATTGTTAGCTACTGAACAGAGGTTGGAATATTCTGTTTTATTCTACAGCATTTTGAAGACAACATGTGAAACAGATGTCACTGGCTGGCAGTAAATGTGTCCCTCAGGCACAGCGTAGTTTCAAGAGAACACCTTTTTTCTGAGACACCAAGGCTGTTCTGCTGAACAGATAAGACTGGCTAATAAAAAACAAAAGAGACTAGCTCATTTTGATTGTCAAAGGGAATGGATGGACAGAAAATACCTTGGGCATAGAAAGATGGCTTTCTTCAAAGTGGAGTTTCTGAATGAAGTTGGGAAGAATTGATGTTCCCTGTTCCCTAAAGTAGCCTAGACTAATCAGGCAGAGACTAATAACTGTGTCTTTTTATCTCACAGTAGAAGATTATTGTTTCATATTGGATTCGTTTTTTATACTGAAATTCAAAGCCCATGTAATCTTTTGTTTGATCTCAACAGACTGCTCTAACACAGGATCATTAAGAATCATAGAATCATTAAAGTAGAAAAAAATCTCCAGGATCATCAAGTCCAACCTCGTTAAATCCCATTCAGAATGCACCATGTTACAATATGTTTCTACAGTCTCCTAGCCAGTAAATATCATATTTACTGTGATTTAAGATAGAAAGTTTAATTCACAGCTTTTGTCTCCATGCTAATTTCAAAGCCGGGGGCAAGTGTGTGTTACTCTCTATTGCTCTATAGCAAAGGGCCATCTAGGTCAGTGTCCTGTCTCCAATATGGGTAAGGAATAAATTGCTAGGCAAGAGTTTAGGCAAGTATCTGGCACTGCCTCCTCAAACCATTCTCCCAGCTTCTGGCAAACTGTATCTCAGAAACCTCCTAAACCGAAACTTGCAATTTTGTTCTGTTTTTGTGGATAGACGTGTGGGGAGGCTGCTGCTTTTCTACAGCTAGGAAGGAAACTTCTTCCCTATTAGATGCATGAAAGGAATTACGCTTTGTGAGATAGTACAGAGTGCACACAAACCTAAAATTTTCTTTCAGGCACTCACAAAATTTAATCTGCAGAATAGCAGCCTCTACTGTACACAACCAGGCTCTTAAATCAGTTCTCATCTCTGCCTATCAGGAAGTGTTTTCTGGAAGGATCCACGTTTTTTCAAACTTAATGGTTCCGGGGAAGTCCATTGTTTTGTGGAATATAGGAGTGTTTCTCCTTAACAATTCCTATGACCACTGGAATCTTGACCTACTTCTAGCCATGTGTGTGCTACAGGCAGCAGAGAGGTTTGCAGGGAGGGGCTGTTCCCAGTGAAGGCGGTGCTGACAGCGGTATCTGCCGCGGTGCCAGGAGGACTGATGTGGGTGACTCAACAGGGGTTGTTCTTCCATTTGTTTCAGTACTGAAACAATGTCACAGCAGGACACTGGAAGCTACACGGGGGATGAGATGTAAAAGCCTACTTTTCAATGCTCCGTTACTCTATTTAGTGCTTGCTTGCCTTCTCTATTGTGTATTTGATGAAGTTTTAATTGTTATTTATTATATTGCTAATGCTACATGCCAAACACTGTGGATGCAATGGAGATGGTTGGTAAATAAAATAATTAGTATTATGCTTGAGAATAATGGCCCTTTGCACAGTGAATGGCATGAGTGAGCTGATACTTCTGTAGAATGTTTTACTATTCGTAGTCTTTCTGTACCTTTTCTTCCTATGTGCCAAGTCTGCAATTAAACCTTCCCTCTTGTTTCTCATAATAGATAAGGAGTTATATCTACTTTGAATTTTCATTTTAATTTCCAGGTATGTAGAGTGTCTTGGCCAAAGCTGCAAACTTTGTGGCTAAACCAGAAAGAAGGTCCTGAGTCCTTGCTTTATCTGAAAGACTCTGCAGTAATCTATTTAGGTATTTATGGGTAAAGGTCTTTATCTGCACTAAAAATGACATTAAATAATCTAATAAGTTGCCTTTTTTAGTAGGCTAAACAGAAAAAGAGCACAGTGGCATTTTTTTCATCACAAAATGTAATATATCATTCTACTCTCCAGTTCTGACTTTTTTAAAACTGGCAGGAGCCTTGAATTATGTCTGTAAATTTTGCTTTGCTAAGTTTGTCTAAGTGAGCAATCGAGGGTAAGAGCCATGCCAAGCACAGAGGAGAATTAGATATCAGTTGGGGGAATTGGGAATAAATCAACACAGGAAGACCTTGAAAGCAAATGCACGAGTCATGGAAGGAAAAAAAAAGTACTTCAAAAGGCAGGAGGCTGTGATTGTTTACAGCTGTCAGGAAACATCGATCCTGCTCCCAGCCTTCTTTGCTATTTAAGGAAAGAAAAGAAATATGAAGAATTAAATTTTAATCATATAAAATAACATGCTAGGAAAGTTGGCCATACCAGGGCCTACTCTGTATCTAAGATTTCACATCATTTGCTTGCTGCCCTGGCTGAGAGCTGCTATACATGCCTGTCATGTGAACTGCAGTTCCCCAAGGCTTTGGGATTATTCAGGTTTGTGCCATAGCACTCTGTTGCTATTGCTTTAAACTGAATTAATGAAGTTGAGTTGGAAGTTGAGTTGATTTAGTACTTCAGGTACCAGCATAAAATTAATGGTTGCAGAAACTTGTTCAGTTTGGGTTTTTTTATTAAATATTTCTTTATTCTTCCTGTTGTCTTTGAAGAAAGGCAGAAAGGAACAGTGGGTTAAAGTTCAATATAACTGTTTCATTAAGCCCTGGAAACTCAGATGCAAATGAGGGGGACACAAATTGAGCGTAAATTACCCCTCCCAAAAAAATCTCCAGGCAGTGTTGGAACAGGTACTTTAGCTGCAAAGACATGCAAAATAGCTTCTCTTTTGTTCACCTTCCGGCTAGGAAAACGTTCTCTCCCCACTTAACAACAACAGCAGCTGCAAAAAAATACAAACAAACAAAAAAATCAAGGGAATGATCAAGGTCTGCCGAGTAAGAGCAAATACCTTTCCTATCCTCCTTGGCATGGCAGTAGTGGAGTGTCCTGCTACCCTGGAGGGAGTTCAGTGCATAATCCGTAGTACAGCCTGAGAACAGGAAGGGTGCCTGGGGAGGCAGCACAACCCTGCTGCTATGCCAAAGTGCCACAGAGCACTACTGTGCTGTGCCCCCAGCTCAGAGAGGAAGTTTTGTTTCATCTGTTCTGGCAACTTCACAGTTTCTCTTGTAAGCCCCTGAAACTGAGCTGTGGTCGTGTCGTATGAGATGCAAAGGGCAGGAGAAACTGGGTTGGGATCAACAGCACAAAAATCTGAAAACACAAGTGAATCTAAAGCACTACTAAGCGTTTACATCATAGAATCATGAAGACTGGAAAAAATCCTGCCGCTTGCATGGGTGCAGCAGATAAAAATTAGCAGTCAGGAAAGAAAAGCTGCTCCAAGAACGACAAAACTCTGTCATTGGGATTAACTACCAAAGACCCATTGGCCTCCTCCTGGGAAGGCTGTCCATGCCCCAAACTACCCAACGATGATGGAGGCAAGGACAAGAAAGTACAAAGCCTCTGGAAAACAAATACCCTTTTCTGAACCTTTCCACTCTTGTCTCTCCCTGTTGATAAAAGGCAGAGGCAGCAGAGTATGTGTGAAGTTTTTCATGATGCAAATTGACAAAAAGGCTACATTAGTGGGTCAGACTCTATTTTGATTTTCAAGGATAGTGGTATGGATTTTAGAGCCTCAGGTTACTGATAGAACAGTATTAATATGTTCTAAATCTTGGGTATGTCATACATAGTTAGCACATCTAGTGAACGGAACTAAACAAACCCAAATAATCCCATGAGTTTATGTGGGATGATGTCTCAGCTTCAGATGTTTCAAACTCTGGGTGATCATTTCCTTTAATATGGTCTCCAAAGGTCTGCAGTTCAAGGGCAAAAAAAAGCTGAGCATTTGCAGTTAATTAACACTGTGTACTGTTTATTCTATTAGTGATGGTGATCCAGGTGCTTGTATCAGATTTTGACACTTGTAGACGTCTCTTGTTGGATTGGCTGATAATTACAAAAGGCTATTGCTTCAGTCATTGCTTGAAACACTGGAATGGAGCCTGGCCCTCTTGGACATTTTAAGTAGCTGGTTTATTTGTCTTTCCAAAGCAATTTATCTAAATAGG
The DNA here is from genome assembly GCA_013390105.1 of Tichodroma muraria. NCBI lineage: Eukaryota > Metazoa > Chordata > Aves > Passeriformes > Sittidae > Tichodroma > Tichodroma muraria. The sequence goes on along the minus strand of WAAG01026556.1, from coordinate 5,966 downwards.
CCAACACAATCAAATTACATGGGATTCTAAATACATTCCACTGCCCAGTCTGACATCTTAATTAGAACTTTTAAAATATAATGATTATCTTTTGGCTCCCAAAATTTCACTAACCTTTCTTAAAAATTGGCCAGTGAATATCACTAGCAGCCACACAAAACTATTTGTTTTTTAAAGTTGATCAGGCTTTCCATTGGCACATATCCTGGCAAAAAAAAAAAAAACCCAACCAAACAAACAAACAAACAAAGAAAAAAACTAACTGTGAGAAGAAATACAATTTCTGCTGGTTCAAAAAGACAAAAGCAGGGAATAACTGATAGTTCCAGTTGTAATCTTGATCTTGCATAAAACCTTTTTTATCCACCCTTGTCTGCCTTATAAAACCATTTATTTTCCAGTATAGTGTAACATGCTTGTGTTGCACAATATTGTGAGTAATTTAAAATACCACAATGATTGCATTGGCTTTCCCATGCTGCTTCCAAATTTTTTTGCCGCAGGGACTGTGTAAGTGGAGTTATTGCTGTTAAGTGTCATTTTGAGTTTTTCTCTATTCATTTATAAATTACCTCATGTGCCTCAGAGTGGACTATCGTCTGTGAATGAAGGAGGATAAATATCTACTCAGAGAGAGACTTTGGAGTGCATGGAAGACAAACAGCATCAGAGCTCAGAGATGAGGATTTAACAAGATGCTGTCTAGCATTACTACTTCCTTTAATTTTCTCTGTGTTATAAATGTGAAATAAATTTTAGACACTTTACTAACTTCTTGAATGCGGAGTCAACTAATTTACACCAATCTTTCAAATAAAATGAACAACACCACCCCCCCCTAATTTCAGCTGTCAGAATTGCAAATGGTTCTCTTAGTATTTTGTTCCAGGTGCTTGTGTAGATACTGAACTTGAGAGATTGATGGTTTAAGATAATTATACCCGACCACAACTTACATCAAAACTCCACTAGTCAAAGTAAAGTGGGTACAGTTTTCTAGAGATTAAAATAAATTTGTTAAATATTAGTTCAGTTATCAGTTTTTATGCATAAGAACAAGGCTCCATTCAATGGAAATTAAATTGGAAGTTTCGTTACAGCGTGCCAAATACAAAGCAGCCCCTGAGAGACACCAGCAGCAGGAACTGGGCCTTGAGAGAGCTTCAAACTATATTTGTGACCGCTTTCATTCTAAGTGACCGAAATGAACCTAATCTGACATGAAATTCCATAAAAAGCAGACAGCTGAGATGTGGGAGCTTCAGAACACACTGATCTACAACTCCACTTGGATTGTTTGCTAATGTAGACAGCCTTTGTGACTTTGTGAAGTTCCAGCTTTCTGAGAGCACTTTTTTAAAGTAGTTGGCAGTATTTGCTGTTTTCTTGAATATCACTTTTGCCTCCACAGGTGTATGGTACTGTCCATTTACAAACTAACTGAAGGAAAATNGGGAATGAGAGGCTGGAGAACAGCACCATGGATCCTGGTCACTGGCAAGTTCGATCTGAGCCAGCAGTGCCCTGGCAGCCAGGAGGGCCAACCCTGTCCTGGGGTGCATCAGGCCCAGCATGGCCAGCCAGGCAAGGGAGGGGATTGTCCCGCTCTGCTCTGAGCTGGGGTGGCCTCACTCCAGTGCTGGGGGCAGTTTTGGGTGCCACAATATAGAAAAGACATTAAGCTATTGGGAAGCATCCAAAAGAGAGTGTGAGATGTTGAAGGGCCTTGAGAGGTAGCCACATGAGGAGTGGCTGAGGTCACTTGATCTGTTCAGCCTGGAGGAGGCTGAGGGGAAATCTCATTGCAGTTACAGCTTCCTCAAGAGAAGAGGAGAGGCAGACTCGTCTCTCTGGTGACCAATGACAGGACAGGAGGGAATGGCATGAAGATGTGCTGAGGGAAGTTTAGGCTGGATATTAGGAAAAGAGGATGGTTGGGCACCGGAAGAGGCTCTCCGGGGAAGTGGTCACAGCACCAAGCCTGAAAGAGCTCAAGAGACAATTGGACAGTACTCTTGGCATGCGATGTGATTCTTGGGGATGGTGCTGTGCTGGACTAGGAGTTTTACTCCATCCTTGTGCATCCCTTCCAACTCAGAATATTCAGTGATTCCGTGATTCTGTGAAAATAATGAGCTTCAGAATTTTGACACTATGTGTGTAAGACCATAATACAAGTCAGTTACTATATTCCTTATCTGCTTGTTGCAATTCTGTGGACATACTACTGTTACACTGAAGATTGATACTACATTTCCATTATCACAGCTAGCATTATGTCTAGTATTTTCCATTAAAATTTCAGATTATTCTGCAGTGTAAGACAGTATAATTTGAATCTTAAGATAGACTATACAACATACAGAAGAAAAAAAGGTCAATACCATGTATTTCTCTGATTTTTGCATTGTAATTTAGTTGAACCAAAAAAGAAACTGGTAAAGAACCAGCTTCTTAAGCAGAGCACTGAATGATTTGGGCTGGAATGGGTCCTCATCCTGCGTTATTCAATATAGTCAGTCTTATTTGCTTTGCTCTCTCTGAGAATAGAGATGTAGAGATATGCAGAAGAATCTCTCTGATTCTTCATAATCAGAAGAGAGTAGAGAGATGCAGTCAAAACCACAGGAATCTGCCATCCTGAAGCCATTGCTAGTAAAGCATGAGCAAAAATTGACAAAGGGATGGATGGATGGATGGATGGATGGATGGATGGATGGATGGATGGATGGATGGATGGACGGATGTCCAGCAAACAGAATAAAGCTATCAAACACTAAGGAGTACGTATAGGAACCTGCCTGAAACAGAATGGAAAGAATTAGGAGGGTCAGAGACTTGTGAACAGCAGAACTGTTGGAAAGATGGCTGCAGAAGGCTAGTTGAAGAGACAGTGAAATAAGAATTCATCAAATGCAGTGTGAGAAAATGATGCTAAATGAGAGAAGACAGAGGATGTGTGAGGACAGAAATTCAGCTTGATCACCTAAGAACGTCTGCTCTGCATACATCCATCATCTTGTGTTTGTGCAGTAGTTCTAGAAGCTGTGCTTCTTGCTAAAGAAATTTTAGCCAACTGGGAGTTCTAAGACAGAAATTTAGAGATGAAAACAATGATTCAAAAGTATGAAGTCCTTGCTAATGCCAAGAAAATATATGTGAGATAACAGGTAGAAAAAACTTTACATTATCAGTGATAGAAAAGGGAGTAAGAGTAACAGAGCTAAAAAAAAAACTGAGTGAAAATTGAAGTTGAGTAAGATGCAGAGAAAAGAGAAGGAAGAGGTTTAAGATCTAATATAATATATGATACATAACCTAATAGAGTATCTCAGTCAAAAACCAAACTGAGCATGCTGAAATCAATGAGATGACTTAAGGAACAAATATTGATTCTATTAGGAAGAGGAAAAAGAGCAATTAGATTCTTATTTATCTTCCTAAAAGAGTGAAAAGTCAAGTATGCTGAGATATAAAACACCCACTGCAAACATGATTTTGTTTATTGGCAAACAGGTAAGTGATAATGCAAGATTATGACTAATAGATCAAAACAGTTTGCGGGCTGTTTATGGAAAGCTTTGTGAGAAACAACAACCAGAGTTGTCCTGGAAATGAAAACTGAACTATTTTGCACCGTAAAATACCTTCTCTCATGTTCCTGAATGAGCCAGCCTTCTTCAGAAACACTCTAAATAAAGGGCAATGCTTTTACTAGCCTGCATGACAGGATTTTCAACTTATCCAGGATATATATAATTTGTACTTCTGCAGCAGGACTTCCTCCCAAGCAAGGTAACTCACAGCTTGTTTCCTTTCTGAGTAGAATAGCCTTGCCCACAGCTGTTGAGTTGCTGGTAAAAGAAGAGCAACATTTATTATCTGAATTGTTCATCTTTGATGGCATACTTTAAAGAAAGAAATAGGACCAGGGCAAAACTTTGCTGACAATAGAAACCTACCAATTTTTACAGCAGAGAATGTGGAAGAGAAGGAAACTGTATCCTTCCAAGCATTAAAGATTTTTTTGTTTTAACATTTTCTTTGGGAATTCCAGATACCTTTGGAATTTTGTCAGCTTAATCTAACCAAGCAGTGGATGCTTGCACAGGTACTGAATAAACACTGTGCTGGAGATAACTGCACATTCTTAGCACCAGTAAGCACAAAGAATTACAGTTTCCAAGCTGAGCAAATGTTAGCTTTCCAGTTGAGTGAAAAAAACCTGATGTGCTTAATCCAAACTGATTAGGCAGTGCTTGAGCTTGTACTTTATATAACTTCTTTATTAAGATATTTCTGTTGGCAAATGTTTTAAATACCCCCTAGTTTGTTTCTGAGATGCTGGATAATAATTGACATTTGAAAAAAGGGAGAGAAGTCTAGAAAATCTAGGTAGGAAGCAGAACTTCCACTCTTCAACAAAATTAGTTAGAAATTAAATTAGTTAGAAACTTAAACCCTCTGCAATCAAAAGGAAAACAAGATAGGCATCAAAGTTCAGTTTCTGGATGTCACATTAGGGTGAAATCTCATCACAGTAAAGTACATTCCAAAATTAACATCAGTTTCAGGAAGGACAAGCAACTAGTATTCTCTGTCTTGACTATACCCACTTTCAATCTCAGTCTTTTGATTTGTGTAAGTCAATAAGAATGGAACCCTGACAGTTCTCATGTGCAGGATCTAGTGCACCATGTTCCTGCCATACAGGCAGGATTTTGGAAGTCTCACAACAGTAACATTAAATTCAGTTTTTCATGCTGCAACCTAGAAACTATTGCCAAATTACGAGATTTTTCTTCTCTTCAATTTTTGGCTATCTTAAAAACTTCACTGTTACTGACCCTGAAACCTTCTAAAATTCAGATAGTTCCATTCTTGCAGATCACTCTATAATATTAATATACATATTGTTTTTATGTTTTTTTGTTTTGGTTTTACGTTTGTTAAAAAGCCCTGTAAAAAAATTCACAGCTCTAAGTAACTAATACCTATAGTGGAAAGGTCAATCCTTTAGGTTGAGTGACTCAGTTTGCAGAATTGGTATAGTTGACTTTAGATGCCTTCACATAATATTAGCAAACTTTAATTCATTTTTCATAGCTTGAGGTATTCTGAATATTGTTATCAGTTCTGCTTTACGTTTGTACTGCAGTATAAATGGCAGGGGTTTTTTGCATAATGGAGTAGTTAGTTTTGAGAAGGACCCTGAAGGTGGTTGAAAAAATGACTGCATATGGTTTGAATCAGAAACAGCCATCTGAAGGAAGAAGTAATAAGCAAATCAGCCGGCCAGCTAAACAACAGAATATAATTCCTGCTAAATCTTTGGCACAGAAGTGCCCTCCCAGTGCCCCAAAGCATCTGGGAAATGAGTATGACGTTCAAAGCCTGACAGATGGTGAGAGCATCCTGCATGTACTCAGACCATGCCAACTGAGGATACCTGGTCTTTCATGGTCTGAATTGCACTTGAATGCAAAAAGAATTTCATCTTCTTAAAATTGAGACCATCTAGATGAAAACAATGTCTGGTAAATCTAGTTTTGCTGGTTTTGATGAGAAACAGAACAGGTTAGATATTGGACAGAACACTAGAGGCTCCAAAGTGAAAATTGAAAGCTTCTCTCTGTGGAACTGGAACGTTCTCTGATCCATCCCCTTCCCTAAATGTTCTCAGGTTATCAACTGTATCTTAGTGAGATATTAACTCTTTCTGAGACCGATTTTTAATGGAGGATTCTGCCACTCCTATTTCTTCTGGAGAGCAAACTGAGGTCCCTTGGGGCAGGAAACAAATTTAAGTGGTGTTCCAAGAAATTTGGCTCCCTGGAACATAGTTGAATAGGGCAAACAATACATGTCTGTACTGAGGAGCCAAGCAGCCTTTCAGATGGCTGGCACTTCCCCAAGGTGGGCAGTCTCCACTGCAATATTAGTTTAAAATTGGCATAAAACATACC